>JASSUY010038332.1:4761-37243 GCA_032466535.1 Forpus xanthops | reverse complement strand
AGGGAACAGCTTCTGCCCAAGAGCTCATCTCAGTCTCCCCTCTGGCAGGTTAAAGCCATTCCCCTTGGCCTGTCCCTGCAGGTCCTTGTAAAATGCTTGATTTTCATTCTTTTCAAGTTCAGTCAGGTCACTGCTTTATGACACAAGATTACTAGCAACAGTCTTAGATCATTCCTTCTCTTTAGGTCCTTTTACCTTCAAGAACTTAAAAAGTGAAATGAGTATCATAGTAATATAACTAAAGGCAATTTGGAAGGTCTTTTGGGAAGGGTTTTCCTCACTTCATAGCCTTGTGTTAGTGTGCCCTGCTTTGCCTTGAACCAACAGATGCTTCTTAAGGCATAGTATTTTTATATTCCACTGTACAGGGAGTATGCTGTTGTTGCAGTACTGCTGTACAGCAGAAGAGAACTAATAGATTGGGTCTTAAGAGCAGGCTTTTCACTATGAGCATCATGAGATGCTGGCACAGGGTGCCCAGAGAAGCTGTGGCTGCCCCATTCCTGGCAGTGTTCAAGGCCAGGTTGGACACAGGGGCTTGAAGCAAGCTGCTCTATGGAAGGTGTCCCTGCTCATGGCAAAGGGTCAGAACTGGAAGAACTTTAAGGTCCCTTCAACTCAAACCGTTCTTTGATGCTATGATGCCATGAATACCTGACATTTAAGTGCTTAGATAAGCAGATGATCTTTAGAGGGAAGCCTTCAGCTTTATTGTTCTCGCAACAGTACAATGCAGTCTTGAGGATAAATAGTGATGTACAAAGCTATTAAACAGAACCTTCACAGAGCACATTTGTTTTTGCTCTCATTAAACAGATTTTACAGGGAGGTTAGTGCAGAATAATGTATTTAGCTATTTTGCAATACAGTGCTGTGGGCACATAATTCACTCAGTAAATAACTACAGGAATGGTGAATTATTGGTTGGCTTGGTATTTTTGGCTTGTGAAAATTGGCTCTGTGTGTCCTGGTGGAGCAATTTCCCTTTTTGGGGGAGATTTGTGAAGTTAAAGTTGTGATAACTCTTGGGCTAGAGAGGTGTAAGTAGGTGGTATAAGGGCTATGATGTAACACTTCAACAGGGGAGATATTCTCTTAGGTGTCAAGTGAAAATGAGCTTGATCTCATTGCCTTCCATGTACAGTGTGAGACAGTTTGCTGTGCTCTAATTTGGGCTTGCTGAGGTTGCAGCTATGTAGTCTGGCAAGGATAGGTGTAAGAGGTACTGCCAGACAGGCACTCATGTTCTCTCCCTGCCACTTGTCTGAATGTGACAAGGTATGCATTCATGACTAAAATGCATCAGAAAAGTTTCAGGCTGCTGAACCTTTTCCTTTGTATGTTAATACATCTGCTCTGTTAGGGATTTTTGTAGGATGAACTGAATTAAATCAATCAGTCTGAAACTCTCTTTTGTGATTAATCACTTGTGGAAAATACCCAAGTAGTATGGATGCAGTCTGCTGACTTCCATGCTAAAAGAAGCTGGGGTAGTTTGGATTAATCAGTGTAGTTTTGGCTTGCTTTTCTGCTACAAAAGAGTGAACATCTCTGATGAGGCCTTGGCACAGGTTGCCCAGAGGTCAACACGAAAGCTGGAGAGGGGCTTCTGACAAGGATTAGTGACAAGGGGGAATGGCTTTAAGATTAAAGAGGGTAGATTTAGCTTAGATCTTAGGCAGAAGCTCTTCCCTGTGAGGGTGCTGAGGCCCTGGCACAGGGTGCCCAGAGAAGCTGTGGCTGCCCCATCCCTGGCAGTGTTGAAGGCCAGGTTGGACACAGGGGCTTGGAGTACCCTGCTCTAGTGGAAGGTGTCCCTGCCTGTGGCAGGGATTGGAGCTGAATGAGCTTTAGAGTCCCTTCCAACCCAAACCACTTTGGGATTCTGTGAAGATACTATTTCATATCAAGCTCCTTTTCGTTAAAGTGAAGCCTTAACACTGAACAGTTTTGAAGATCTTATTGTAAGTTACCATTTCAAGGGGGAAACTGTCTGAGTTTCTTTTTCATTTCTTCTGAGCATCCTTTGGTGGATTAACTACATGGGCAGTCATGTTTAGCTACGTTTTAATTATGTCACTACCTGGCTTTGCTTTTGTTCTAAATGTAACTGAGTAATGCCATTTCTTTTCCTCCTGTGCAAGAGGAAAGGCCTCAAGCTGTACCAGGGAAGGTTTAGGCTGGGTATTAAGGCAGAGTTTCTTCCCCAGAAGGGTGCTCAGGCATTGGAACAGGCTGCCCAGGACAGTGCTGGAGCCACCGTCCCTGGGAGTGTTCACACCTTGTGTAGATGAGGCCCTCAGTGCTATGGGTTAGCGGTGGCCTTGGCAGTGCTGGGTAATGGTCTTTCCAACCCAGCTGACTCTGTGGTTCTGTGGTGCTGAAATACTGTGGTACAGTCAATCTGATATGTTTTTCTTTCAAATTCTAGGCAAAGTATACTTCTTTTCAGATGGCATTCTCTTTTCTGATCCCCACCATGGCAGCATTTCCATTTCAAAGAACCATATGAGTTCCATTTCCTTTTATGATGGGGTGAGTATTGCATTTGTTCTTACTGTCATAAATTTGTTACCAATTTTTAACAATACTCCTTTAGGGTACTAGTGCAAAGCTTCAATTTCAGTTGCAGTTCTCCAAGCTTTAAACTGTAATTACTGATGCAAACCTCCACAACTTTTGATATTGGTTAGCTTAACCCTTTAGTGATGAACTAAACTGTAAGGAGGAGGGGAGTTTTGTATTAGGCTGAGGTACCAATGTGGTCTTAATAGTGTGGAAAAGTGCTTTTCATTAAAAAGCGCAGAATATATCATCCATAAAGCATTGAGCAGTTTTAGGTGATGGATAGAGAACAGTTCAAGCATCGTGGAGTCATGTGGGGTATTGGAGGGTGAAATGCTGCCTTGTATTCAAAATACATTTAACCTTCAGACTAAAGCTCGTGGCAGTGTATTACTTATCTCTGGAGAGGTCACGAGCGGTGTCTGTCTACTGTCCTAGAGCCTTGTGTAACTGACAGCGTGAAGGGACTGACTGGTTCATGTTGAGAAGTGAGAAGAAAAGGTCTGTTCCATGTAATAACGCATATTCTGAGTTAGGGGTGGATTTTGGATGTTCCTGTGGTCAGCTTTTATCACTTGGCCAACCTGCCAAGCTAATGGTTTGGTCTGTTGACTTAGTGGCTATTGAGAATTAGGCTAATGATGGCAACTCAGCTTATTTTTTCCCCTCTTCCAGGCAGACACACTGGGTTAGCTATCACTTTTTGAGAATGGAAAAGAGATTATTTTGGTTGGTTATTGTTTCCTAAGCGCTGACAAAAAGCCCTAAAAATCTCAGTTTCCTTTGGTTTCTATTTTCTTCAGGTACGGTGTTACACATTTGGTCAGTGACCTCCAGAAAGCATTGTGTTGCTATGAGTTCATCTTCTGATGGAGGAAACCAGTAAAATACAATCAAAGAGTGTGATTCCATTTATATGGAAACACAACAGTGAAGAGAATCTTACCTTAGCTGCCTTTTCTTGTATATGATATTGATTGCCCCTTGGTAACTTAAGAAGCTATTTTAACATTGACCTTCCTTCTATTGTTTGAGTCAAGACACTCACTTTCATGAAACTAGCTATTTATGGGGCCTGGCTATCACTCTTGAACTGGTGCCAGATTTTTGTGTGAAGCTAAACATTGACAGAGAGCATTTGATTGTTCAACTGACTTGGCATAATACAGGGGTGGAGAGCTGAAAATGTTCAGAAGTGACAGGAGAAGAAGGATAATTGTTAGTCTGCTTTTTCCTAAAGTTATCGGAACAATATTGATGGAAAAGACAGGCTCATTTAATGCTAGGTGTAAAGTAAAGGGTGCAAAGACTTTAGGGATTCAAAGGACAGTTTCTTAGCAGCTCTGTCTCCATGCCTGTTAGGTACTTCTCTTTTTAACCAGAAAATATCTGCATTTCTGTCCCGATATGTGCTACAGACTTCTCTAATCTGAGAAGCTGGGCACCTACTTTCTGCTTGAGGTCTTGAAGTCTGTGAAGCTCATAGACCATGAGTGCACAGAGGACAGGGTAGATTACTCACAGAACTGTACTATGAAGGTCTAAAGCAGGAAGTATCCCAATCTTAGCAGAGTCAAACATAAATGCCCGATCTTGTAGGGCAGCACTGTGCAAATTTAGCACCAGCTGTCCTGGGGGTGAAAGAAAACCCAAGAGGCTGCACTACCACCCAGTCTCCAAACTGCTAGGTTTGCTTGTCTGTCTTTTGTAGTTGCTCATAAAATAATGGAATCCTAGAATGTTTTGGGTTGGAAGGGACCTTAAAGCTCACCCAGCTCCAACCGCTGCCATTGCAGGAACACCTTCCATAGAGCAGCTTGCTCCAAGCCCCTGGGTCCAACCTGGCCTTCAACACTGCCAGGGATGGGGCAGCCACAGCTTCTCTGGGCACCCTGTGCCAGCGCCTCAGCACCCTCATAGGGAAGAGCCTCTGCCTAAGAGCTCACCTCAATCCAAATTCAATGCCTCTGTAAACTGTATCAAGGCATCTTTACTGTGTAGGGCTTAAGATGCCATGTGCTTAGTTTTAAGGTCTTATTCGAGACCAAGTATTTCAGCTTGTCAATAACTGATTCCAGCCCTCATTTTGACCATATATTAAGTGAAGAAATATTACTGAGTAATATTTAGATTTCACAACAGCATTTAACATCTTGTAAAACACTGAGCTGGGTTCTTTTAACCAAATGTCCATGAGGATTATTGCTGCTGCTTTTCAGCTTTTTCCAATTTATGGAACCCTAAACATTTTCCAGGAGGAGGAGCACACTGTTGGGCCCTTCACATGCAGATTGCAGCATGTATGAGTTGGCCTTTTAATCACTTCTTATGAAAGCTGTAAGCTGCCCTGCAGGATCCAGGATCTGAGGACCATGTTGTGAAAACCATGTCTTCTTAAGATAAACTGTTCTCTTTCAGGAGGACATTTTTGCATGTTCTTCTGTAGCCTCAATGACTTTGAGAGGATTATTTTTATAATTAATCCCTCAGACAAGAAAGGGTCAAGATTCTCGTTGCACATGTCACTGAATTGGTACCAGTTCTTATGCAAGTGTTCCCCAACTTGAGCCTTTTCTTCCCTAGAGTTAGTAAGTTGGGTTCTTTGCCCACTTCTCCTGTTTAAAGGAGATGGATGCTACTCAGTCCAACTTCGAACTCTTTTCCTGGGATGTTTCATTCTGCTCAGTTTTACTGTTCTTCTACTCCTTTGGTGTGAAAATAGCTACAGGTCAGAGCTTGAGCATAAATTACTTCAGCATCCTCAGAGTTGCATCTCTTGATGCCCATCTTGAAATCCAGAAAACCAAGGGTCGCTGTTGTTTTATTAGATCAAGAATAGGACAACCTGAGTTCAGTGTTACTAAGGGACACTGATCTTGAGGGCTTCAGCTTCCTGTCGGTGAAGACATGATTCAGGTGAAGAAGCAATAGATTTAGTAGAATTTGTGCTCATTAAAGAATGAGAGGAACGGAATGCTTCCAACTTGCAGGTGACCTACACTTCAAATTGCAGGCCTGATAGTTGTGTTCCATTACAGTACAGTTCCTTTTGGGTCAGAAACTCAAGAAGTGATAGAAAACCCAGTTTGCAGTAGCACCATAACATCCTTCTTATCTTTTTAGCTGATATTGCATTCATTCTCCCAGGGTATTCGTGTCAGAGATGTGTAGGTGTAGATGAAGGTGGCTTTGTTGTGAAACATTAGCAGAGGAAAGGGCTAAAGGTCTACTTTTGGTGGAGGGAAAAGAGTAGATATTAAAATACAAGCTTCTCTTTTTGAGGCAAGACAAGGCTTAGGTACTAAGGACAATCTCAGGTGCCTTCTTTAAAGCTTATGGTATCTAGTAGCTGTAAAGTAGAAAGTGAGGAGTCCTGTCAGAGGCTGCAGCTGATCCTTCTACTCCATAGCTGTGCTAATGAATGTTCAGGTCTTTATGCATGCCTAGCTATGGCTGCAGTACTGAACTCTGCTGTTTCATGTATAAAGCCTTTTTTTCCCTTTCAGTAACTGTTTTCCTGTTTCTTCCTTTTCCAGGATTCAAACAGTATTGTTGCTGGTCTCTTCATAGACTACAAAAGTTCCTTGCTTGCTCATCTACCAATTGAATTCCATACCCGAGACAACTTCCTGATGATTGCACTGTTCCCCAAAAGAAAGATTTATAAAGCTTTTTATTCACAGGTACAGTAATAAAAGATTGGTTTGAGTCCACAGGGGGGTACCACACGATCATTCTTTGTGTTTCAGATGAAGGGTGAATTTGTTGATGTCTGTCTTATCCTCTTCTTTCAAATGTAGTTAATTTCTCTATTAGTTGAGCCACTAAATCTCATCACAAGGTAAGTAAATACAGGCAAGGTTAACATTCAAGATGTTTCTTGCATCAGTCTTCCCAAGCAGAACCTTTTCCTGTATCTCAGCTTTTCCTATGTCTCAGTGAAGAAGAAACAGCAGAGAGAGGAAAATAAGCAGTTAATACTGAGGAAGCATCAAGTTAGGAAATACATTGAAAACCTCCTCTTTGAAGCTGGATGGAATTCATGGAGGGTATTGAAAGAAATGGTTTGATGTGATTTTGAGGCTGTTTATCTTGTATATAAAATCAGGGTGTTGCAGGAGGAAGGACAGCTGCAGATAAGTTTTTCAATAGTGGTAGATAACAAGGGCAGTAACAGTAGAGTGCAGCTTTGAAGATAGAGACTGAATGTTAGGAGGAGGTTTGTGCAGTGACTGGAACAGGTCACCCAGACAGTGAACGTCTACCGTTGAAGATTTTAAGGTTATGGTTGAGCTGATCTGTATTGCCATCAGTAGTCCTGCTTAAAGTGGGAGGTGGGTCTGGAGACCTTCAACCAGGAAGTCTGATTCCCTGTGTGACCAGCAGCATCTGCCTTGCTGACTTGAGATTGTCACGGACTGGTCTTGACCTACCTTCCCAATCTTTTCAGTACCTAAAGAACCAGCAAGAAAATTGGAGAGGGGCCTTGGTCAAGGACCTGTAGGGGACAGGACAAGGAGGATGGCTCTGTATGAAGCTAGAATGAGAAAGTTGGGGCTGTTCAGCCTGGAGAAGAGAAGGCTGCGTGGAGACCTCATAGCAGCCTTCCAGTATCTAAAGGGGGCCTATAGGGCTGCTGGGGAGGGACTCTTCATGAGGGACTGTAGTGATAGGACAAGGGGTAACGGGTTCAAACTTACACAGGGGAAATTTAGATTGGATATAAGGAGGAAGTTCTTTACTGTAAGGGTGGTGAGGTACTGGAGTGGGTTGCCCATGGAAGTTGTGAATGCTTCACTGCTGGTGGTGTTCAAGGCCGGGTTGGACGTAGCCTTGGGTGGCATGATTTAGTGTGAGGTGTCCCTGCCCATGGCAGGGGGGTTGAAATTGGATGATGTTAAGGTCCTTTCCAACCCTATAATTCTATGATAACCTGCCAGAGGGAGACTAAGATGAGCTCTTAGGCACAAGTTCTTCCCTGTGAAGATGCTGAGGCAGTAGCAGAGGATGCCCAGAGAAGCTGTGGCTGGTCCCTCTCTGGCAGTGTTCAAGGCCAGGTTGGATGGGGCTTGGAGCAAGTTGCTCTAGTGGAAGGTGTCCCTGCCTGTGGCAGGGATTTGGAACTGGAGGAACTTTAAGCTCCCTTCCAACCCAAACCAATCTTGAGTTTCTGTGATTCTATGGAGCATTATTGCTCCTGATCTCAGGAACTTGCGTGTGTGAGAAACTTGAAGTTATATATGCATTTCTAATGATTGTGTTGCTCGTTAAACTTAATACTCACCATGTGCTTTCATTTTGTCTTCTGAAGCCAGTGAGTGCTGTAAAAGCTTGTTTTCTAGTAGTTGCATTTTAAATGTAGCACTGGTGTATAATTTGCTACAGCAATTGTATGTAGTGGCAGAGTTTCTATTGTGTTTTTTTGTGGTTAGACACATTTGGATCGTGATCCTTAGGGAAGTTTTGTTAAAGTCTTTAAGTATCCCATATGGCGTTGTATTATTCTCTGAGTATATTGGCTTTATGCATTGTAATGCAGAGGCTTTTAATAAACATAACTTTACAACAATAGCACTTTTGAGGAAATGAGCCTGGAAATTTTAGGACTTCACAAGGGGTTTGGTGCATGCTCCTGACATTGAACAGGGAAAGACCACCTAGCTCAGCGAGTATTCCCCACTGGTAGCCTTAATGGTACCATGATATTTCTGCTCCTTTCATTTAAAGCCTTTAGATTTCTCCCACTGTTCCAGTGTGTGAGTGGTTGGGAATGGTTTGTTGCTTTGTTCTTGAATTTTCAGCTTATTTCGTTAGCTCTACTTCTATGTTTTTGGGGTGTTTTTTGTTTCTTCCTATTGCTCTACCAGTAGACATCGTTGAGGTAGTCAGAAATTTCAGGCCTATTCTTGTTGGCTTATTTAGCCAAATAAAACCAGATCCTTTTAATCTCTGCTTATAAAAAGTTCTGTTTTCCTGTAATGATTGTAATACTTTTGATCTGGTTTTTGACTGTAGGTACTGTGTGTAGTATCTGAGATGAGGGTATTTGTGTCTTGTACAAAGGCAGTATAGTTCCCTCTTATAGAATCATAAAATAATTAGGGTTGGAAAGGACCTTAAGATCATCCAGTTCCAACCCCCTGCCATGGGCAGGAACACCTCACACTAAATCATGCCACCCAAGGCTCTGTCCAACCCTGCCTTGATCACCGCCAGCGATGGAGCATTCACAGCTTCCCTGGGCAACCCGTTCCAGTGCCTCACCAGCCTCACAGTAAAGAGTTTCTTCCTCACATCCAGTCTAAACTTTCCCTGTTTAAGTTTGAACCCATTACCCCTTGTTCTATTACTACGGTCCCTCCACAGCATCCCTGTAGTCACCTTCAGATACTGGAAGGCTGCTCTGAGGTCTCCACGCAGCCTTCTCTTCTCCAGGCTCAACAGCCCCAACTGTCTCATCCTGTTTCCGTACAGGAGGTGCTCCAGTCCCCTGATCATCCTTGTGGCCCTCCTCTGGACTTGTTCCAATAGTTCCATGTCCTTTTCATTTGCCTTTACTGTTCACTGCCACCTTGAATTAATGGAAGTCCTCATTTTTCGACAGACTCCTTTGGGTTGTTTCTCTTTTACTAACAACTGATACTCCATCTGATTCCAGAAATGTTTGAGTGCTCATGCTTGCTTTCATCCTTACCTTCCTCCTGTTCTTCCTGTTTGGTCCATTCTTACTGTTAGACCTGTATTTCTATGAAGCATATCCATACTGTATTGACTTGTCTGCTACCTTAGTTCCTCAAAATGCTGCAGTTCAGTCTATGCCAGATTCATTGCAAATGAGGGCATTCCTTAAGCAACTCTGCTGATGAATATCCCTAGCCTCCTGCAGCTTTTCTTCAGTGCTGTTTAGTCAGTGCTATATATTTCAAAGCCAGGTTGGAAGGAGCTTGGAGCAACCTAGTGCAGTGTCCGCGCCCATGGCAGCGGTTGGGAACTGGATGAGTTTTAAGGACCCTTCCAACCTGGACTGTTCTAAGATTCTGTGATATATTCTGTAGTTTTATTCACCTTCTCCAATGCCACAGCAGCTCTTTTCTCCAATGTTCATTTAATTACACAAAAAGGAACAATTCATTTCCATTGTACTCTCTCTCAGTCTGACCTGTGTTTTTCCTTCCAAAGAATACAGCCTTCTGTTGACCACTCCTTATCATCCATTGTAGGCGTTTTCCTTAATCTCTTTTATGTGTTTTGAAGTGGTTCTTTGGTTGCTTACGTGCATCCTTCTACAGAAGCAGTAATATCTTTGTTAATAGAAAAAGGTGATTTTATTTTGATGGGTTTTATCTCAGTACCCTTGTGTTTAGGATGCTGATTTGTTAATGGAAAGCAGTCTTTCCCCCATAGTTGTTTTGTTTTGCAGCAAATTATTGTGAAGAATGACAATGGCTGTTGCCTTTACTTATTAAAAGAAGGGAAATACCAAACGCTTAAATGACTGTGTGATTCATCTGAATCTGATTTCTAGGTTCAGAGTTCCATTCATATTAATGTGACTTGGCTGGAGCAATAGGATGTGAGCCAAATCACTGTTCCCTAGCAGAAACGAAGGGCTCCTTTTTCTTTTGCAAGGGAATAGAGTTTGTCCTTAAATTTCTAGAAATGATTGCTACAAACTTACCCGATGAAATTACAACACTACTTTGGTGTATTCTGTTCCTACTGTGTGCAGCAGTTGAATGTGTTTGACTTGTTCAGCCCATAGAAGAGAAGGCTCCTGGAAAACCTTAAAGCAGCTCCAGTGCCTGAAGGGCCTGTAGGAAAGCTGGAGTGGGGCTTTTGCCAAGGGCCTCTAGGGACAGGCCAAGGGGAATGGCTTTAACCTGCCAGAGGGGACACTGAGATGAGCTCTTGGGCAGAAGCTGTTCCCTGTGAGGGTGCTGAGGTGCTGGCACAGGGTGCCCAGAGAAGCTGTGGCTGCCCCATCCCTGCAGTGCTCAAGGCCAGGTTGGACACAGGGCCTTGGAGCAAGGTGCTCTATGGAAGGTATCCCTGCCCGTGGGAGGGTGGTTGGAGCTGGAGGAGCTTTAATGTCCTTTCCAACACGAGTCAGTCTGGGATTCTATGATTCTGTGAATGTTTTTCAAGGAACTCTTTAGGTCCCAGGGTAACTAGACCAATCAGTAAAGTTACTTCTTAAAGCAGTTTCAGTCTAACTAAAGAGGACTTTACAAAATGTTATCTGTGGGGACTTCTTCCAGAGTTTGAGTTGTTGCAGCAAAACCAGTATTGCAACACATTTAATGACTAGTTGAAATGCATGTATTTATTTAGAGGAACCAAACCAATTCCTTAACAAATTCAACCCAGATTTTGCAGGATAATGGCACTTATGCATATGTCTGGTTTGTTCCAGGTTTTCTCTTCGTGGCAAAACCAGGCAAACTCAGGATTATCTTTAAGGGTTGTTCAGGAAGAATCCCTTTCTGTGGATCAAAAGAGAATGTAAGTTCATGCTGCTTACTCCAGTGCAGTTGTACATTATCCATGTGCTGCAAACAGTGAACTGCTGTCACTCATTGAAGGTTTTAATGATGCAAAAAGGAATTGTTGCAGTCTTAGTGCAACACCAGCTTTATTTTTGTTGTGCTAGTTTTATGTGACTTAAAGAAGATAAATTTCCAGCTTTCTCCTTTAACCAACCAATTTATTTCTTTGCTTTTTTCAGGCATTCCAATGTTCAGAAGATATTCAATTCCTTGCCTTTTCCTTCTGGGGAAAGATGCAGGGAGCTGAAACTATCTGCTGCCCTTCCAGAACTGGAGAGGTGAGAAATGAGTTTTGTTTGCAGGACATCAGAAATAATGCTAAATTATTTTGGTATATGTATTGTTCCTCTAAAAATTGCTTATTTAATAACTGTCCTTAGATATTTTCTTCTGAGACGAATTATTTTGTCTCTAGGAATCCTCTGTTTGACCTTTTAACAATCTTATTGTTAAAGACAGTTAAAAACAATTGGGAAATCAGTAAAATGTGAATGAAATCTTTTATTGTTGATTGTAAGAAAATGAAACTTCTTTTGCTTTCGAAAGGTTTGTGCCCCATTTTACAGTCAGCAGTGTCAGTCACAAACCAGTCATGAGAGCACATCTTCCTATTTTACTGCAACAGTCAGACATCATTCCTGACAGCAAAGCAGAAAGTGATAAGGTAAGGAGGCAACCCAACAACACTTCCTAACGCTAGTATGGAATCTGTGGCTAATGCTCTGTCATCTGTTGCAAGTAATATAGTGAAGTACTGATATGTGTTTAAGCCTCCTTTTCCTCTACCACCAGTTCACACTGGACATGCTTCAAGTCCATTTATTAGAATAAATTGCTCTGCTTTCCTGATTATATTAGTTTTTCATTGAAACAGTCTTTTGGAAGTACTGATGGTCCTTCAGCCTGAGAAATCAGAGGCAGCAAATGAGGCACAGTTGTTGGAGTGAACAGTTTTCTCTTGTGTCCAGAGAGAGTGAGCCCTCGAGCAGTAGCTTGTTTTTATGAATTGCTGAATAATTTAACTGAATTGTTCTCTGGAACATTAAAGTCCTTTAAATAGCATAGAGATAGCACATGATATTTAACATTTGCTGATATTATCTGTAGAACACTCGGTTCTCTATAGGAGCAATAACAATTGCCAAGCTAAAGGAGTGCTTTAAATAGTGTTTTCAGAGAAAATACTTCCTTGTAACTCTCCAACATTTGAAATTGGCTGTAAGCAAGAAAATCAGAGCAGCAGGAATGCAGTTCTTCTCTTTGGATATGGCAATATGATGATAGGCTGCCTGGGGTCTAGCACGGAGGCCAACCATACTGACACTGAAATGAAGTGTTAAGTTTTAAACCCTGATGAATGTTTTTAAGTCTGATTTTAAGGTTGGTTTAACTGTTTTGGGTATGTTTAGAAGTGAAAGGCAGGTCTTTCTATAATACTTACACCCAATTCTATGTAACATACACTTACCTCTGATTTTTCTGGGTTGCTTCTCTATATCTATTATCATGAATACTCATTTTCTATATCCCTTCTGAAAGTGATTTTGAGGGTTGGATACAAATACTCTGCAGATGGCTGTCTTCTGATATCCTGTATTTAGAAGCCAGGACAGGTAATTTGTTTGTTAGAGGCAGGTTCCTACACAGTGTGATGGCTGATTACCAATGTCACAGAATTTCCTAAGCCAGATTCAGCACAGAGAGCTGTTTTAACCTACTCAAAATGCAGCTTTGCTGAAATAACTTTTGCATAGAGGAAGACTGGGTCAGTGTCACAAACCTGGAGTTGCTCTTTGTGTTTGACAAGGTTGTTTCACATTTGCCATCCCTTTTGCTCAAATACTTCTGTCTGTATTTGAATGTACCCTTTCCTTCATAGCAAACATAACCCATTTGCTGTCTTTTGCAGGGTTTTCTCTGGCATTTGCAATGATACTTTCATTGCAGACTAGATTTTAATGTCAAGTTTTTCATAATACTGATTGCTGTATTAGTTAATTATCCTTTCACTGTATTAAAGGTATGGAAACCAAGATAAAGCATCTTTCTAAAGCCATGCATACTTGAGTAATTGCATAAACACAATTACGGTTCTAGGCTATCTTGCTGTTTCTGTGTTTAGACTTAAGATTTTATCAAGATAGAAGCCTTATGTGTGTATAATCGTTACAGCTCACATCTGATCTTCAAATTACTCCCTTCTTACCTGGTCCCTGTTTTTTAGGTGGTTATCACCATTATAACGGGTCTTCCAGGATGTCGTTCCAGTGATCTGTGTGCTTTTCTGGTGACTTTTAACAAGGAGCATGGCAGGTTTGTACTGTTCTGGTTTTACAGTCCAAAGCAATGGGCATACTAATCACTAAAGAGTTACTCAGCATGAAAGACATTAAGATATTTAAGTTCCTTCACTTGGTGATGTCTTTATTTTATATCCCAGTTCTAATTTGTAAACAGATGAATTATAAGTTCAGTAAAAATTATGGGACATTTTAATTTAGTTCTGCATGGCACACTGTAGGACAAGGTTTATTCAGTCAGGTATTTCATTTAACTGTATTGTTCCAGGTAGATTTACCCTTAGATTTTAGGCATTTAGACAAGAAAAATAACACAGGGGATGGGATATTTCGTGTTAAGAATACCATGGGTATTACTGTAGATTTGTGATGTATGTCTGGAGCTATAACTGATCCTACAAGCAGCTAGAATCACAGAATCACAGCCTGTTTCAGTTTGGAAGGGACCTTAAAGCTCATCCAGTTCCTACCCTGTGACACGGGCAGGGGCACCTTCCACTAGAGCAGCTTGTTCCAAGCCCTGTGTCCAACCTGGCCTTCAACACTGCCAGGGATGGGGCATTCAAGTTAAGAATAATCTTAGAAGGACTGAATCAATCCTGCCTTAAGCAAGTGTGGAAGCCCTCACAATTTGAAGGAAAGAAGTGAAAAGCTTCCATCTGTTGTTTCCATTATTCTTGTGGCAGAGTCTAAAATGCCTTTTTCTTGGAGGAAAGGATGTACTACCAGTCCTCACTATGGTATTGTTCTTAATCTGACCTGGTTTTAATTCTGCAATAGCAGGAGATATAATCGGGACATGTGTTATGGCAATAAGATAAATATGGGGTAGGAATTTGCAGTTCTGTGTGCTTAATACAGCTTCTGGAAAATAAGAAAATGAATCAGTTCTTACCCTTTTAAAACTTAAAACCAAACAATGGTTTAATCTTTGTGACACTCTGGAGTGGAGGGTTTTCAAGTTACTTTTAACTCAGTGTCTTGATATTAGCAAGTTGATTCAAGACAGTTTTGTTGTCCTGCTTTTAGGGCAAACATAAGGTGACTTTTGAAGGTTCTGTAATAATACATCTCATCATGTTTTCCTCCAGTGTCAGGGTTACCTTTTATTTTTGCAGTGAAATGTTTTCATGCCCAAAGCCTTTGAACTGGATTAATGTACCTTTTGTTTACTGCATCGCTAACAAAGATCAGACTTACTCATATGATGAGCTGCTTGAAGCTGTTGAACATTGTTTTATTAAGAAACAACAGAAACCCCACACAACCTCCTCACAGTAATGTAAAAAATGTGCTTATGCTGCAAATGATAGCCAAGTAAATTCCTTTTTCCCATGTAGAATGAGAGATATGGAATCTCAGGGCTTGTTGAATGTATTTTTGGCTGTTGGTTCAAAATGAAAACAGTGATATTATGGCATAGTACATAAACTTCTTCCCTCGTTTTCTGTTCTTTAGGTGGATAGTTTATAGGCAAACTATGGATAGTCCTGAATGCTTCAGTGCAACCCACTTCCAGCGTTACCTCTCCAGTGTCCTGGAGGCTCAGCAGAACCTCAATGTCCGTCAGTCCGCTTATGCTAAGAAGAAGCAGCGTCTTTTAGTGGTCTTGCAAGGGTAAATGTTTGACACTCTTTGAACTGTTGCATAGAATAAGGGATTTGCTCTTCCCTTCCTTATCTCCAAGGCACTTCTAAACTTTCACATCATTTTGAGGCAAACAAATTTCTGTGCTGTAGCATAGCATTCAGTGACGTGTGCCTTACACATGTACTGAGCTCAGCTTTTCTACAACATCTTAATTCTCTGTTACTCCATTAAAAAAAAATAGTCCATAAGCCTTCCTTTGGAAGGAAGGACTGAATTTAGTGGTTCTTCCCTACTGGGGGGATAGACTGATTTTTGACCTCTCAAAAGAAGTCTTCTTGCCCTTTCCAGCTACATCATAGAGTGTTGTTAAATGGCATTTTGATTATTGGTGCAGCTCTCTGTGTTTTGCTTTTGCATTTGAGTGCTTTTTCCCCCCAGAAGTCCTAGGTAGAGAGAAATTTGCCCTTCAAAGGATGGGGAGAGTTCTTCATGCTGGTTTTTTGTCTTCAAACTGCTGGAGTACTGGTTGTGTGTCTTTAAAGCCATAGATTTAGATGAAGGCAGTAGAATCACAGACTGATTTGGATTGGAAGGACCTTAAAGATCCTCCAGTTTCAACCTCCTGCCGTGAGCAGGGGCACCTTCCATAGAGCAGCTTGCTCCAAGCCCCTGGGTCCAACCTGGCCTTCAACACTGCCAGGGATGGGGCAGCCACAGCTTCTCTGGGCACCCTGTGCCAGCAGCTCAGCACCCTCACAGGGAACAGCTTCTGCCTAAGAGCTCATCTCAGTGTCCCCTCTGGCAGGTTAAAGCCATTCCTTTGGCCTGTCCTTACATGACTTTGTCCAAAGCCCTCCTCCAGGTTTCTGGTAGCTGCTTTAGGCAATAGAGCTGCTCTAAGGTCTCCCCTTAAGGAGTCTTCTCCAGGCTTAACGAGCCCAGCTCTCTCGGCCTGGCTGCAGAGCAGAGCTGCTTCAGCCCTTGCAGCATCTCTGTGGCCTCTTCTGGACTTGGCTCCAGCAGCTCCACATCCCTCTTGTTTTATTTCTTACTAGATGTTGGAATGTGTCATTCTGTTTCTCTGAAACCATATTTCATTTTTTGTTCTTACAGGTATACTGATGTTATAGATGTTGTGCAGGCTCTGCAAACTCATCCTGACCCAGATGTGAAATCTTCTTTCATCATTGGAGCAATTAATACTTGTGTGGAGCCACTGAGTTGTTACATGGAACATAGGTATACTTTGAAATATGTTTATTGGTTTGAAAATGGATACATAAGTTTGAAATGACTTTGATAATAATTAGAGATAAGAAGGTTAAATGTCACTGAACTGTCTTCAATCTCTAGGTAATCCATCTTGGATGAGCTTAGAAGTGCTGATTGGTTTATAAGGATGACACTTGGTTTCCACCATGTGTATAATGATATATAGTAATAAAAGTTTGGCTTGTGGAAGAATAAGCACAGATTGTCATTAGCATGCTGCTTAAATATACCTATTATGGATAAGGACTTCAAAATCTGGGCTGTCGACTGTCCTCTTGTATGCTTTTAAAAATCATTCTTTTTACAATCTTTATTTAAGTATGATTAAAAATTGAGATGTGATCTCAGTTGGGATTATTGATTGTATCAGTACTTCTGGGTATTAAATGAAGACTTTACAGATTTAAAACATGGAAGCAGTCCCAAGTTTAGTGGAAGAGAATGACAAAGCACGGAAGCAAAAGCACTGCAAGTGTTAAAGTCTGATATCCTGGGTTACTGCAGAGGCAGAGGGTGGGGAGGAAACAGTGGCAAAGCCAAGTCACTGGCATTTTAAACAGTGGTTTGGTTGCTGTTTCATAGTATATGTTCAGCAAACATGGAACTACTTTCATAGATCTATCTCTAAAATAGTCAGGCTTAACTTTTGCAGTTATACCTTTCAAATGATTCAATCAAAGTAAGTTAAAGCAGTTGAAGTTTTGGGAGTTCTTAGCATCGATTCTGTTTGTGATAAAACTATGCATCGCAGCTTAGAGGTGAACTCGCCAATAACTTAATAGAAGTGTGTTCCCTAAACTTCCTAGCTGTTTTTAGAATACTAACCAATGTGCTCCTTGTGCTTTGCATTAGTCAATAAATAGGTGTTATTTTACTGCATTTTTGGCTCCATTACAAAGATTGTAAATAAATAATGAAGACTACATAAAATATTGGTGAATTGCTGCTGGAATGGTGCTTAAACTTGTTCACTCCATAATTATAGGAAGCAGAAGTTCTATTTTTAGGTTTCGGGGTATTTTAAGCTTACTGTTGTGTTACTCTTTGTGGTACTGAGTAGTATTTACAGCAGCAGTAGCCTGCAGTCCTTTGACTAACATTGTTTGTCTCCTCAAATGCAGTAGCAATTGAAGGAAGAGGCTTAGCCTACGCTGTGGTAATTTGTGTCTCACTTTGAAGTTTCTCCTGATAAGAACTTACCAAGTCGCCACATACTGCCAATGACAAACTTTTCATTTGGGAAGCTTTGGCGAGTTCCCTGTGAGAATCAAGAAGAGTGATTTTAATGTCTGAGTTGACTTTGCAGTCAGGAAAGTCAATATCCTTTCCTCTCTCAGGAGTTCACTACTGTAGAGCTTTAGCTCCTTCATGAACCTAGGATGGAGCTCTTCCCTGTGTTGAATAACGTACCAGGGCAGGGAGAAGTAGTTGAAGAGGGACTCTGCAGCTTTTGTATGCATGGTAAAGCTCCTAAAAATAGTTGTCACTTGTCTGACACAGTGCCAGCAATTGGTATGATGTGTACAGAAAGCATTGCACACATAGAGCCCTTCCACGAAGAGTTCCCAGCATGTCTGGAAGGCACAATTCTTTTGGACAGCTGAAATTTCCTGTTGTTTTAGTAGGAATTAAAACACTGTTGAAGCCTTGCTGGCTTCCTACAATACAGAATAGATTGTGTGGTAGGAATTTGCTCTCAAATGCATTAAGGAATTAAAACCATCTATGAAAGTAAGTTTTGCAGAACTGAAAGACATAACCTATGCAGTTGCTGCAGTTAGCTGTAGTGAGGAAAGGGAATGTGAAAATGGTTTGGATACGAAGTCTTTAGCTGTTGGTGTCCAAATGAATGTAAATGCTTTACTTACTTAATATCCATTCTTGATATATAAACTTCTGCTTTCTTTAGGCTTCTTTTTCCCAAGTTCTTGGACCAGTGTTCACAAGGTATGTGTCACTTCTCTTGACTTTGAGCTATACAGAACAAGTAGCTGAGCCATATGGCCAAATAAATACACTGCAAATGCTTATAGTCAAAGGATCATAACAAGCTCGTGGAGGTAAGAACCATCTGTGTAGAACAATCTCTGCCTACACTATTAAACATCAGAGCCACCTGGAGAAGATGTAAGACTCTGGAGCATCATGCATTTTGGTCGTCCTTATCTGGAGGATGGGCTTCTTAAGACCATGAGTTAAACTGCTTATCTTGAACTGCTGTAACTCATGCTATGTTGTTAATCTTGGAGGAAAATGGACTGGATTTGAGTTCTAGCATCTTTTGGGGCAGCATGAGGAAATAGCTTTCCTTTCATTTCTGCTGTTCTAGAAAGGGAAAAAATGAGCTGGTTACATTGTTCCCCATATCCTCTTCATGCGGTGTAGAGGACACTCCCGGTGTTCATTTGACACTGCAGCAGACAAAAAAGCTCAGCTGTAGAAGAACTGTTTCTTAGTTGTATATTTAGTTTGATATCCTGACTCTGAAATGAATCATTGGCTGCACCATCCTCCTTGTCAGGCTTGAAACTTAAAGCTTGTGTTAGTCTAAGTTGGGATATCCTTCTTCCTGACATATCATCAAAGAAGTTTCAAAAGCAGATTGACTCTAGTGCCTTTGCAGTTGTTTTTAACACTTGTGTAGCTGATTGGTAACATTAAAGCCACTATGTGTGATCTGTGCATATATATATATATGAGAACAGTCAGATAATCTTTATTTTGAGCAGACTATAAGCCCAGGCTGAAACTGGATAGACCAATAACAGTCGAGTTGGTTTTTAAGTTGCTGTTAAACTGCAGTTACTGCAGCATGACTTGCTGATCTTACACTCATGTCTTCCCAATGAACTGCGGGGCTGCAATTGTTGTATTTGTATTGAAATGCAGTTGTCAGAGTTGGGTGGTGCGCTTTTCTGGTGCCTGTATAGACTCTGTAGTGCTGTGTTGCTGCCAGAATTATGCCACCTTTTATTCATGAGTGAAGTGAGCCCAAAAGAATAAAATCCAAAAGAATGAAGTTGTGAACAAGCACGAGAGCATGTGGGTGCTATTACATAGATCATAGAATCATGGAATAATTAGGGTTGGAAAGGACCTTAAGACCATCCAGTTCCAACCCCCCTGCCATGGACAGGGAGACCTCACACTAAACCATGCCACCCAAGGCTATGTCCAACCCATCTTTGAACACCATTAGGGATGGAGCATTTGCAACATCCTTGGGCAGTCTATTCCAGCGTCTCACCACACTCCCAGTAAAGAACTACTTCCTTACCTGAACACTGCCAGGGATGGGGCAGCCACAGCTTGTCTGGACCACCTGTGCTAGCACCTTGGGGAAGAGCTGCTGCCTTATATCTAGCCTGAGCTTCCCCTGTTTCAGTTTGAACCCATCACCCTTTGTCCTATCACTACAGTCCGTGATGAAGAGTCCCTCTCCAGCATCCTTATAGCCCCCTTCAGATACTGAAAGGCTGCTATGATCAGTGTTTTATTCTTCTTTGGAGAAAAATCTTGGTGCTACAAATTGGGGAACTGCCCAATAAATAACTTATCATTTTTATAGCCATGGGCGAAAATGAAGAGAGCAGGAGAAGTTTGAGTGTGAAGAGCATAGCAAATTAGCAATAACTACTGAGAAGTTCATGATGCACCAATGCCCTATTTGGTTTATACCAGAATAAAATAAATACTCAAGCCTGTCTTCTTTTCAAATCCATTTGTACAGACCTGATTGGATGAGCATTTGTCATTGTTCAAGGAAGAACTAGAATCAGCTTAGGACAAGCATAGCTAATTCTCCTATGGTCCAGGCACTGAAAGAAGGGAAAAATGCTGGTGGTCAGAAGAATATTCTGGTGATGAATGGTTTATGCATGTTGCAAGGTTTTGTCGTCTAGTTTTCATATACAAGATGTGACATTAGATGGCCCAGAGGTCTGTTTGTGTGAAGTGAATTGTTTCGCATGAATAGGAGCAACTTTTGTTTAGAAAGTTCTAAGAGAAGTATGCTTTGAACCGGGATGGGGTATGCTCTTAAACCTTCCAGACAAATGCAGAGTTGTATCACAAGTGAGGTAGATAATTTACTTCTGCATAATTGAAAATTCATTTCTGATGCGACAATAGCAATATTTCATAGAATCCATGAATCCCAGGTTGGAAGGGACCTCAAGGATCATCTGGTCCAACCTTTCTTGGGCAAAGCATGACCTAGACCAAATGTCCCAGCACCCTATCCAGCCCAATCATAACAGTGTCCAGCATTGAGGAGTCACCACTTCCCTGTGGAGATTATTCCAATGGCTGTTTGTTCTCAGTGTGAAACTTTTCCCTCTTGCGTCCAGTCAGAATTTCCCCAGCAGTAACTTGTGCCCATCATTGCTTGTCTGACCCATGGGACTCCTTGTCCAAAGGGAGACTCTATCTGCTTTGTACTCACCATTTAAATACTGGAAGATGGTGACAAGGTGTCCCTGAGCCGTCTTTTCTCCAGGCTGAACAGTCCCAGCTCTCTCAGCCTTTCTTCACACGTTACCCAGCCCTTGGTTCATCTTTGTTGCCCTGCTCTGGACCCTCTCCAGCCCATCCACATCCTTTTTGTATAGCTGGGACCATACCTGAACCCGGTATTGCAGGGATGGCCTGACCAGTGTTGAGCAGAGTGGGATATTTAGTGAGGCATTCACTCTGGGAGATGTTTATCTTACTGTTTCTGTGTGTCATGCACCCCAATAACTACCTTGCTGATTTTGGAAGTGAGCAGAGTTTCAGCCTTTTGCTGCTGTTTTCCATGTCCATTCTATTGCATGGCTTTCTCTGTGATGAAGGGGTACCTATGCATGTTATCAGCATGACATCATTTTACATGAGTTACACTTTGCAAAGCCACAAGACTAACAGAAACAGATGAGGATCAGGGATAAGTGATAAAGCCTTGAGCAGAGTGACCAGGTTAGCAGTTTTGCTTTGTCTCTCCCTTGCATACTTGTGTAACCTTCATAAAGATCTTGCTGCCATCTGTGTGCTGTAATTTCCTTTTGCCTCTTTCCTTCTAAATATCCTTTCCTCTTTTCTCTTGCTCAGAAGCTGTAAGATGACACCTCACTAGTCTAAGTAATGTACATGCCTAATTGCATTGGCATCTCTTGTATATGACGTTGTTTTACAGATTTAGACATCACCGTTGTTAAATATACCTATTGTACGTTTAGGAGCAAAGAGGATCTGTTATTCCTGTAAACCATACTTTAAATCTGTCCCTCACATTTCTATAGTGCTTCTATTGAGCATGCATTCCCCAGGCTGCAAATACTGTTTTCTTTACACAAGTATATAAATAAGGAATAAACCAGAAGTGGGTGGCCTTCAAAACGTCATAGAAGCAGAGATGACAGTGATAATTTGAATGAAAGAGGTCAACATTATTTGTTACTGAAGCTGGGTAGGCACCTTCCAGTTCTCAAAGCTGTTTTTCTCCTGGATTGCACTACCTGTCAGTCAGTTCCGTATCACACACTGTTGCCTACCAGCACAGGGCCAGTTCTGACACCTGCCAGATTCATACATAGGTGTGCATGCAGCTGAAGCAGGTTCCCTGCCTCTGAGTGTCTTCTGTTACTTCCAAGCTTTGTGTGGGAGTTTATAAGCAAGAATGACAGCTAGTGCCTGAAAGCTGTTCCCTTAGACAAGCGCAAATGAAGCAGAGATTGATGGAGAAAGAGCTTAGGTGGTGAGCATGAGACAAGATGCACAGGTTTCTGATTTCCTCAATATTTTCTGCCTTGAATCTTTTTCTTAACTGTAAGCTTTGCCAGCTTAGTCCTTGATGAATTACCTGGTGTTTGTATCTGTAAATGCTTCCCAGCATTTACGTTACACGGCACTTCTACTGTTCTGTGCCAACTTCAAATGCCTAAAGGAGCTCCAAGAAAGCTAGAGGAGGGACTTTTGACAGGGGTCTGTAGGGATGGGACAGAGGGGAATGGCTTTAACCTGCCAGAGGGGAGACCGAGATGTGATGAGAAAGTAACTATGTTTTTAATTAAACTTGGCCTTTAAATTAATATCAAGTTTGGGCGTAATAAGAAGAAAACCCCACTGCACACATAGCACACCTCTACAGTGTGGTTGTTGATTACTTTATTCATACTTTCCATCTTAATTGCGTGGTGTACATCATTTCAGGCACGTGTGACTGAGAGTTCTATGTGTGCTTGTTGCTGTTATCCTCCCACCCCACCTCTCTCAAGAGCAACTGTGTAATAGAGAAAATATGGATATTTCCAAAATTGGATTGGAAACTTCTGGGGGAGATGGAAAAAAAAAGGAGAAATATTAATGAAGGAAACTTGCCATTATTGAAATTCTATCTTGAAAGGGTCAGTGATGCAAGTGACAGTGACTGGGAGGATGTGGTATAATTTAGGTACTCCAGAAACATTTGGTAGATAAATGTATGTGTAGTGCAGCCTCCGCAAGGATTCGTGTACCTTAATGACTTACGTAAAGATAGGGAATAACTGTAAGGAGCAGGTCATGAGGTGAGCTTCATCGCACATTCTGCTTTAAACAGTGATGAATTGAGCCTGGAGAAGAAAAAACTCCGGGGAGATCTCAAAGCGGCTCCAGCGCCTAAAGGAGCTACCAGAAACCTGGAGGAGGGGCTTTGGACAAGGGCCTGTAGAGCCAGGCCAAGGGGAATGGCTTTAACCTGCCAGAGGGGAGACTGAGATGAGCTCTTAGGCAGAAGCTGTTCCCTGTGAGGGTGCTGAGGCGCTGGCACAGGGTGCCCAGAGAAGCTGTGGCTGCCCCATCCATGGCAGTGTTGAAGGCCAGGTTGGACCCAGGGGCTTGGAGTAAGCTGCTCTATGGAAGGTGTCCCTGCCCATGGCAGGGGATTGGAACTGGGTGATGCCATCTTCAAATCTTGGAAAGCTTTTGCTTAGGAGGATTAACCATTTCTTCAAGGAAATTGTTGGCAGTAGATGCAAGGTGAAGGCACACTTAAGTCTGAAAAAGCTGAGCCTTTGGGGGAAATGGGGCTCGGGGGAAATAGTGATCCCATTGTTTTTCTCTGTTATGTTTTTTGATGCTTTGAGTTCAGACTTGCCTTGAGAATGTCATTTTGGGGTCTTTCTTTAAATACAGAGACAAAACCCCCAAACCCTTCTCATTTTTGGCAGTGGCAACTGTCAGAGTCCAAAATACTGACCTTTAGGTGTATAGCCAAGCTTTCTACCCATCGAATTTGCCAGAGGCTTTAAACCTTAGTGCTTTTCATGAAGCTGTTCATCAAATTGATTCTTGGATGAATTTATTCTTTTAATTATTTGTTTTTTGTGATTGAGTCTGATTTGCTTCTGTTAGATGAAACATTCCTTGCTTGTTGTTCTTATTAAGAACTTTAATGTAGTGAGATGGAAGGAAAATAAGAGGACCATGTCTGTTACATCACTTAATTGTTTAGCAGTCACTGTTGTGTACCTGACTTCTGTAAACCATCCTCTGATCTTCTTCCTCAGGCCTGGTGAGTAACGTGGTTTTCACAAGTCATGCTACTGAGCAGAAGCATCCGCTCCTCATGCAGCTGCAGAACCTCATCCGAGCAGCAAATCCTGGTGTTGCCTTCATCTTGGCTGAAAATGGAGTTGTAACTAGGTACTGTTGATCACTGTCCAGTAGTTGTCATTTGGGGCTGATTGGGACACTCAGAAACCTGTATTCTCTTGTTCTACTCTGGGAACTTACACAAAAAAGGTTCAGATTCTTCTTAATTGCTTCTTATGCAAAAAGCATCTTCCCTTTAATTTATAGTCACATAAATACAGGTTTTAGGAAACTTACTTTGTTAGCAGAGTATGACTTAATGTTACTGTCATACTAAGGGAAAAATACTCTTACTGTGACTAAAATACTCTTTACTGTGACTAATACTGTTTTATGTAAGTAGCGTGCAGATAGCAACCATTTCATTGAACTTAAGAATCTTCATCTTTATCTCCTTATAGGAATGAGGACATTGAATTAATTCTCTCAGAAAGCAGTTTTTCAAATCCTCAGATGATGAGAGCTCGGTATTTGCTGTATCCTGGCTGGCAAGTATCTAGACTGAGAAGTATTAAAACTATCTTTCTAATTAACTGGAAGACAAAAATTAAGTTAGCAAGACTTAGTTTTTATCAAGACTACTCATTTGGAACCAGCAATAGCTTTATAAATCACTTTTAAAAGAGAGCTGATGAGTTTGCTTAGTAGATACACGATTGCTGTCCTTTTATGGGGAAAAGGATCCTTTCTGGACACCATTTAAATGAATAGCAAAATTACTGTTGCTTTTCAGAATAGGAAAGAGCCCTCTGGGAATAAACTGGGAAGGATTGAGATGGGTGAGGCCAATAATGACTGGAGTAATTTCATTCTGACAGCTATTCAGCTTTACTGGAATGAACTTGCTATGTCAGCCTAGCTATTAGCAGAGCAATTATTCATAAACCCCAGCAACATTATTGACAGCCTTGGCAGAGGTGAAAGGCACAGTAATACGTGGTACCAAGCTTGCCATTTAATACTGAGTGATATTTTGCATGGTTCAGGTTTCTTTACACATCTTGTTGCAGTTATCTGTGCTGCACCTATTTGGCAGAAAATATAAACCTGTCAGGCTTCATAACTGCTGCCTGACTGGTTCCTAGTTGGGTTTATAGTGCTGGAAGCACGATTTATTTGCCATGCCCTGCCAGCCCTGTATGTACATATATCTTTATTCATAATGCTTGCTCAAAATTGGATGCAAGTGAAGCACCTGAAATAAATTGGCACAAAACTCTGGATGTCAGAGCTGCTTGTGGATTGTGGGAGCCAAAGGGAGAGGGAGAAAGAAGGAAAAGAAAGTATTTAAAGCTTTTAGACAACTGTTAATCTATTTGATGATCATAGAATGGTCTGGGTTGGAAGAAGCCTTAAGATCATCTAGTTACAACCTGTTGCTGTGGGCAGGAACACCTCCCACTAGACCAGATTGCTCAAAGCCCCATCCAACCTGACCATAATATGCAAGAGTAGTATGCAAATAGTATGTAACTAAGGAAAATGGCAGCAAAAAGAGCATCAGTGGAGTCCTGGGCGCTTTGAACAACCTAATACTGTTAATATAGCAATAGTAACACTATATTAATTGTCTTTAAGGTATGAAGGCAAATACGGAGCTGGGTCTGTCTTCCCTCCAATGGTTCAGATCTGTGTATGGTTTAACCGTCCTCTAGAAAAGACAAGATTCGTGACCAAATGTAAAGGTACAGATGAACTTTGGCTGAGTTGATTGAAATCCAAGTTGGAAATACTGAGGAGTAGAGGGGAAGGAAGGCACTGACGTAGCACAGTTATTTAATTACTGCTGAAGTAAACTTTTAATTGAAAATTCAGCTTTCCTTCCTTCAAGTACAGTAAATCATCCTCTTTAGTGTCTGCTCTGGGAAAATGACCCATGGTTTTGTTCAGCTGAGAAGCTAATTTAATTTGGGGTTTCTAGAGACACTTATCTTCATATGTTAGCTTTTTATTTTGTGTTTAATTTTATTTGGTGGTGTTGAAATAGTTTATAAGTGACCATTGGCTTCTACTTTTTGTGCCAAATAATGCTTTGTAGTTACTAGAAAATAGTCTCAACTCCATGTTAGGCTGCTAGAATAGATATGTAATCATGCCTTTCCTTCTTTCCATAGCAAAACAGTGTTAAGGAGCACCAGTTTACTTCCCATACACACTGTAAGCCTTCATTAAACCAAGCACATGGTATCTCCCACCTATCCCATAGCAAAGAAATGAGAACATATAGAGATTCCTGCTTGAAATGAATAGAGATGTTATGTAGCGGGGCTCTGGAGCACACTGCAGCTTTGAGATGTGCATTAGAGACCTGTAGTATAGGTCTGACCAAAAGCTACACCAAGAAGGAAAATAAGTGAGGTAATCTGTTTGTCTTCTGTTTCAAATAGCGATTAAGCCATTGCTCAAGCCAAGTCCTTTCTCTGGAAACATTTATCACATCATGGGCAAAGTTAAGTTTTCAGGTAAGGGCAAATTACTGCATAGGCATTGTCTTGTGATTTCATCTCTCTATATATTTGAACACTTTTTAGTCGACTGTATTCTTTCTACACCAACGTGTGGATGTTAAATTAGATCAGCACTTATCAGGACGTTTTCTTTCTTGCCTCTTCTCCATGTTAGATTCTGATAAAGTGATTGAAGTCTGTCACAACACGTCATCTAATTCCCTAAGCCTTGTGCCTGTTCAGGAGGGGCCAACTCCTCCTGATTCAAGAGGTGATAACAGAGACTGCAGCAGTCAACAGGAGTGCTTCCTTGTGTTCATTGGCTGCTCTCTTAAGGAAGAGAATATAAAAGACTGGCTCAGAGAAACAGCAAAACAGGTTCGTGGGCATGCTTATGTTCGTTGAGTGTTATGTATTTTGCATTTTTTACCAGCAAAAGGAGGATTCTGAGTGTCTGGATGAAACTTGGGGGATTTAAAATCTCCTTTCTCTTCTACCAAGGTATTATGATTCCAGGGTGTAAATGTGTTTCAGAAAGAGGAGTAATGGTTTGCAAATGTGCGTTGTAATTTGTGTATTGTTTTAATATCTGCTGCAGCTTATTCATGGATGGAGCTGCTCTTGAACACTTGAGCAAATGGAGTATGTCCAGAATAAACACAAGATGATTTAGCTGAGATGTGATTGCCAAAAGCTGAAGTGTAGTGTGAAATAAATCTTCTTGAAGTACCTGAATGCTGCAAAGCTGAAAACTTGTTTTGATTCACTAAATTAAACCTTATTGGAATTAATGCACTGAAATGGAGGGTAGTTCTTTTCATTTTTGTCTGGCTTAATTTGTCAAGTGTGCAGCTATGTTTAACTTTTTCTGCATGGCTAATGTACCCAGGCAATAGAAGCTGGAGTAGAGAACAGGGAATATGCACATCCTGAGAAGCCTAGAAGGCACGTATTGCAACTTTGGTTCTTGCTAACTTCACATAGTGAGTAGTACAACCTGGCCAGGAGTGCAGGACAAGATGGTTCACTGCTACATAACCAGGTAATAGCAGCAGGCATTATGTTCACCAGGCTGCACATCAGGGTCTTAAGTAGTGAGTCCTCATTGAGACATACACGTGTACAGAAACTGTTCAACCATGCAAAGCATGTATTTTAGCATTCTAGTTGGAACATAAGCCTATGGTTCCAGCTGTGCCGTTTGGTGATGCCCATTTTGGACCATTTATTGCTTAAAATGCTCATGGTTACTTCATGGTTTAGAATTTGCAGAGTCTCCCTAAAAAGCTGTGTAGGAAGGGAAAAAGTTTCCTTCAGATCTTTGTTGGAGCTATTTCTAAACATCTTCAGGTTCTTCCCTCTGTTCTCCTGGCAGGTTGTTACTTAAAGTACACACTTTCTGTGATGATATCTCATACTCTGTACATATCACATGGGTAGTAGAGGGAGACAAATGCTTTTGGCATGTAAGGAAGCGCACTGTGGAATACTATTTTAAGTTTATGAAAACTTGGAGCTTAAATGCTATCTCAAGTGTGAAGCTGAGCAGTTGAAGACTACAAATAGTCTTTGCACAGTCTCACTATTCATGGGTAATTCGGGGTTTCAGGTTGTTCTGAGAATTACTGCATGCTACTTGAAAGAAATGAAGTATAAAACTCCTCAGACTAAAAACTAGGTTGTTTTTCTGTTCCTGTGCCAGTTTTCTTCACTTCTTGCAGTAAAGCCTTCTTGAAAACGTGTGCTTTAAGATACTTCTAGAATTTGACATTTCTACAAGTGCCTTATGTAAGATCACTTGATTTTTACTTTTGTTTGCAGAACAAAGTTGAGTGCATTGATATAATTGAATAACCCTCTCTAGAAACCCAATTCTATAATACATGCTATTAAAAGGAACTCTTGTATGCTGGGCTTAGGCGTAATAACATGATCATAGATTTCACTACCATTATCTGCAGTTTTAAGAAAGAAATTTTCTGGTTGTGGTTTTGGTTTGTGCTTTTTCTGTTTCTTTTTAAATGTAGAGAAGCTGTAGGATTACATTGTCACTCAGAAGGTTTGTGTGTATATAGGGTCATAGAATGGCTTGGGTTGGACGGGACCTTAAAGCTCATCCAGCTCCAACCTCTGCCACCAGCAGAAGCACCTTCCACTAGAGCAATTTGCTCCAAGCCCCATCCAACCTGGCCTTGAACACTGCCAGGGATGGGGCAGCCACAGCTTCCCTGTGTACCCAGTGCCAACGCCTCAGCACCCTCGCAGTAAAGAATTTCTTCCATATCTATGTATCTATCTATATAACTGGGGTCCAATTCTTCATACAGAAACCTCAGAGGAAAGCCCTGAAAACCAGAGGAATGCTAACCCTTCAGGAAATTAAAAACATTCATGTAAGTAGAAGCAATTTATAGCAAGCCTTTCTTCTGGCTTATTTTCTTTAATATTCATTTGTATGATAGAGCATCTCCCATACCTGCCATAACAAGTGTGCTCAGCACTAAATTATTATGGCACTTAATGTCTGTTGATATACTTGAAACACAACTGAGGCTGTCCAGGAGGCATTTGAGATATAAATCTTGGTGTTATCTCAGAGTTTCAAGTTAGCTCTGAAAAGTAGGGAGAGGTATTATGCAATCATCACAAACTAGTTTGGATTGGAAGGTACCTTAAAGCTCATCCAGTTCCAACCCCTTGGCACAGACAGGGACACCTTCCTCTAGAGCAGCTTGCTCCAAGCCCCTGTATCCAACCTGGCATTGAACACTGCCAGGGATGGGGCAGCCACGGCTTCTCTTGATGTTGGACAAGTGCACGCTTTTGGTTACTGTAATGGTCTTTCCCTGTGTTTTCTGCCTTTTCTGTGCTGTGCAGGTTAGGATCCCAAATGCCTAATCCTGCCCTCATCAACTGCCTTTTAGTTATAAGAGCTGGAATTGGGTTCCTAAGAGTTTGGCATGGCTGTGGGTAGTGTTACTGTCCAGAACTCCCTTAGTCCCTATGGGTATCATTTCTGTTGCTGTCTTTTATAGCCAGGAGCCATACCTTCCTCCAGGGCTGTTAAATTCCTTCTGCTGAGTTTGTCTTTTATCTATTTAAGTTTGTTAGGACTGTCTCTAAGCAATTCTGAGCTTTAAATGTTTAATGTATGCTGTATTCTTTCTTAATATAGGTGAAACGCCACTTGGATCCGCTTCCAGCTGGTTATTTTTACAACGGGACTCAATTTGTGAATTTTTTTGGTGACAAAATGGATTATCATCCATGTATCCTTTAAAACGTGGGGTTCTTTTTGGTGAGGGTTTTTAGGTAGGCAACAGGCTGTGCAAATCCAAAATGCAGAGTGTCTAAGCAGATGATATGGTAAAGATCTAGTTTGATTTGCAGGTGGTAATATGAAGTGAAAAGTTTAGTTCCTTCAATCTGTGCATGGCTACTTGCCATTCCGAGCGAACTGTTAAAACATTTCAGAGATAGGATCTAAAAAGCAGAGTAGAACCAACCAAACAATTCCCCAACTGTACATGAGCTCACACAGAGCATAATTTATGGCCCACAGCTTGTCAAAGAAATCCTTTTCAAGCCAAATAGTGCTGTAATATTGCATAATGCCTGGTCATGACTAATAAAACTTCCAAATGAATATAATCTTGTGTGCAGGCATGTGCGTGCACACACTCAAGTCAAAACAATGGGGGTTCTTTTAGGTTTTACTACAGAATCCTTTTTCTTCTGCCACATATTTTGTGGTGAAGCTGATGTTCGGTGATTGCTCTCATTTTGTATGAGGGAAACCTTAGTGGATGCACTGCAGGAATGTTCTGAACAGGGTGTTCAGAGTTAGGTGGGGAGGTGTGCCTTTTTGTTATCACTTTTAAGACTCAATCAAGTAAAAAGTTATTTTAAAAGCACTTCATCTTAGCAGTGATTTACTGACCAAATTGTGGCACATACACACTTGTAAATGCTCTGTCCTTGCTGGTCTTGTTTGATGTCAGTGGACAGAATATGAGCTAAAGCTGAAGTAGGATCATAGAATTATAGAACAGTTAGGATTGGAAAGGACCTTAGCATCATCCAGTTCCAACCCCCGTGCCGTGGGAAGGGACACCTCACACTAAACCATGCCACCCAAGGCTCTGTCCAACCCAGCCTTGGGCACCGCCAGCAATGGAGCATTCACAGCTTCCCTGGGCAACACATTCCAGTGCCTCACCACCCTTACAGTAAAGGATTTCTTCCTCAGATCCAATCTAAACTTCCCCTGTTTCAGTTTGAAACCATTATCCCTTGTCCTGTCACCACAGTTCCTAATGAAGAGTCCCTCCCCACCATCCCTATAGGCCCCCTTCAGACACTGGAATGCTGCTATGAGGTCTCCACGCAGCCTTCTCTTCTCCAGGCTGAACAACCCCAACTCTATCATCCTATCTTCATACGGGAGGTGCTTCAGTCCCCTGATCATCCTCTACGTTTCTTTCCAGAGTTAATTTTTATTTAAACCTGATCACCTTTCTGGTTTTGGCAGGAAACACCAGAGTAATGTTAATGTTCCAGTGGATTCCCATTCTCCTTTCTTGTTTTCATAACTTCCTGTTGCTTTTTTGTCTTTGTTTCATTATCATTTTCAAGTTTGGGTTTTTATTCTGAGTTTACTTTTCACTTTATCTTGGACAAACTTCACAAAAACCCAAGTGGATTCTGTGATTCTCTTTTGGAATGAGAACAAACAGTTGTTTTCTATGTCTGATGGGACAACTTTAACTTGGAAATCACCTCCTACTCCTGGTATAGCGTCAGAAATAGTCTTAACAGTGCACTTTGACTTCAGTATTCCCCTTCTTGGTGTTTGGCAATAAAAGATACAGGCGCTGGTTGACCACTACGGGATGATTTGAATGTGGGGCAGAGATTTTTAGACTTCCACTTAACCAAAATAGTTGTAAACATCTGCAAACCTTCTGTAGTTTTGCTGTTCTTATATTCTTCCTCTTGATTGGGAAATGTCTGTTGTGCAACTCCTGTATTTCCCAGTAATACAGAGTGGTTGCGGTTAGGTCTGACTGTGGGACTCTCAGAAGGTGATACGTTGGATTTCTGTGTTCAGGAAATGCCCCTGAACCAGCACCTCCTTCCAACCTGTGTGTTCTTTGCTATTTGTATCAGTGTTTTTCCTTAATGTTTCAAAATCAGTGATGGACCAGTTCATGAACGATTACTTGGAGGAAGCCAACAGGGAGATAGAGAAGTACAACAGAGAACTAGAGGAACAAGAGTATCATGATCTCTTTGAGCAGAAGACATAAGCATGTGTGTTGGGTGCATTTTCTGAATCACCTACTGTCAGTAACCAAAAATGCTGTTGTCCTTGCTAGAAAATTAAGTGTAATGACAGTTTTCAGCACTCCTTTTAAAGCTTAAAGAGATCATTCCTGTAAGGTTGGCATTTTAATATGGTAACTGCTTAACTGTTTGTATTGTCAGGTTTGCTTCCACTTCACCTTAATTCCAGACTGTAAAAAGCATCACTTGGAATCTCTGGCTAGTAGTGGAAATTTATGTAAAAGAAGAAGAAGAAAAGAAGCAAAACTGTATTTCCTAATAGGTCAGAATGTAATCATGGGATTGGTCTGTCATGCAGGTAATCAAACCACTTGGATCTCTGGGTGTCCCTTAAACTTGTTGCACAGGAGCAGTGGGATCAGTATGTGGAACTGGGGACGTTCCTAAAGCGAGAAATGGGGGAACGTTTAAAGCGCTCGGAAGAGCACCCAATCCCACAGCTATTATGGTGTTCCCAAAGCGAGAAATGGGGGAACTCCTCAAAACTTGGGATAGTGTTAATCCCACTGCTGTTACAGTGTTCCCAAAGCGAGAAATGAGGGAATGCTTAAAACACTTGGAATAGTGCTGATTCCACAGCTGTTACTTTGTTCCCAAAGCGATAAATGGGGGAACATGTCAAAAAACTCAGAGGAGTGCCTAATCCCACAAGTGTTATGGTGTTCCCAAAGCGAGAAATGGGGGAACAGTTAACAAACTTGGAGTAGTGCTAATCCCACTGTTGTCAGGGTGTTCCCAAAGCGAGAAATGGGGGAACAGTTAACAAACTTGGAGTAGTGCTAATCCCACTGTTGTCAGGGTGTTC
>JASSUY010038331.1:0-16485 GCA_032466535.1 Forpus xanthops | reverse complement strand
TCACTGCCATAGCCTGAGCACGGCTCCAATGCCACCATAGCCTGAGCACGGCTCCATCACTGCCATAGCCTGAGCACGGCTCCAATGCCACTATAGCCTGAGCATGGCTCCGTCGCTGCCATAGCCTGAGCACGGCTCCAGCGCTGCCATAGCCTGAGCACGGCTCAGGCCCCACCATAACCTGGGCATGGGTTGTTCCCCACTGCAGATCCACACCTTCTGGGTGGACGCAAAGAACTACGTGGAGCTCACACGGAAGTGGTATGCGGAAACCATCCCCTTCCCCCTGAACTTCTTCCTGCCCAACTGCATGCACAAGCAGCACCTCGAGCGGCTGCAGCTCCTGTGGGGAGATGGCTACATGGAGGATGAGGAGAAGCTGGAGAAGGAGGTGAGGGGATGTGCTTTGGGCACAGCAGCTCCTCACTGGGCTTTGCGGTTCGCCCTGGCTGCGCATTCCCATCCCCATGTTCCACTGTGGCTGGGGCTGACGGCGCTCTCTCCTGCTCAGCTGTACCGGGATGCTCGGGAATGTCTGACGCTCCTGTCCCAGCGCCTCGGATCCCAGAAGTTTTTCTTCGGAGACTCGTAGGTGTCTGCTGGGAAGATGCTCCACACACACACAGAGGACGGACCCCATGGTCCAGAGGGGACCTGCAGCCCCTGTGTGTCACTTTGGGGTCAGGCAGTGTCCGTGGCAGCAGGAGATGCCCCCAGCCCCATCTCCTGTTGGTGCCGTCTCCAGAGGGGGATCATCCTGCTCCCCCTGTCCTCACCTTGGGGTTGGAAGCAGAGGGGAGGATGTGCTGCCTCCATCCCCTGGGGCACATGGGGTGGCCCATGGGGTTGATGGCTTTGGGTTGGGGCAGCAGCTCAGGTCAGGTCTCTGTGCCCCAGGCCAGCCTCCCTCGACGCCTTCGTCTTCAGCCGCCTGGCGCCGCTCCTGAAGGCGAAACTTCCCAACGGGAAACTGCAGCAGCACCTCAAGTCCCTGCAGAACCTCTGCAACTACTGCACCTCCATCCTCAGCCTCTACTTCCCCTGGGATGGAGGTGAGACGTGTGCCCCCCCCCGGCGGGCTCAGGGTGCTCTGTGTCCTCACCACATCCCGGCTCTGTCCCCCCAGGAGAGCGCCCAGGCAGTGCCCCGCGGGCCGCGGGCACCGACGAGCCCGAGGAGGACCCACACAAGCGGCGGAACCAGCTGCTGTCGGTGCTGGTGGGGCTGGCGGCCATGCTGGGCTATGCCTTCCTCAGCGGCATCGTGTCCATCCAGCGCGGCGGCACAGGGCCGGCCGCCCGCCAGCCCATCGCCATGCAGGAGGAGGAAGAGGAGGAGGAGGAGTGAGGAAGAGCCCTCGTCCTCTTCTGGTCCCTGGAACTGTTTTTACACTGCAGCACAGCAGCGTTGCTCCTGGGGATGCTCCGCTCCGCATCCCGCCGGGAACCACTGCTCTCCATGGGGAGCGCGCTGCCGCACCAATAAACCTCTCCATCATCACACGTGCCCCCGCGTCCTCCCAGCAGCTCCGTTCCCTTCCCCATGGCCCCACTTGCACAGGCTGGAGCGCTGCAGACGTCCCCATGCGTGCTCTGTGTCACTACAGCTCTTGTCTCCAGCCTCGGGGCTCTCTGGGGATGGGGTGAAAGGGAGGACATTGAGTTTTGGGGTTCCTGAAAGCATCTGTGAGCATCTCAGCAGCACAACCTGTCCTTCCTCCCCCAGCTGTGGGGCTGAGCCCATCACCTCCCCTGTCCCACAGTATCCCTGCCCTGCTGCTGGATGGGTACCCATAGCCCCGCTCTCTGCTGTTGGATGGGTACCCATAGCCCCGCTCTCTGCTGCTGGATGGGTACCCATAGCCCCGCTCTCTGCTGTCGGTTGGGTACCCATAGCCTCACTCTGCTGTTGGATGGGTACCCATAGCCTCACTCTGCTGTTGGATGGGTACCCATAGCCCCGCTCTCTGCTGTTGGATGGGTACCCATAGCCCCGCTCCCGTTTCTGCCCCCCGCGCCCGCGGGGTGCGGGCAGGAGCAGCGGTGGCCGCAGGAATCCCTCCGGGCCCCGTTTGCCTTCCACGCCCCCCCCCGCAGCGGAGCGCTCTGCCGCTGGCACTGCCAAGAGCACATCCCGGGGCCGCTGCGGAGCGGAGCCCCCCCGTGCACCGCGCGTCCCTTCAGCACCGCGGGGCTCCCCCGGGGCACTCCGCGTGGCTGCGGTGGGAACGGGGCCGGGAAACAGCGCCCGCTCCCTCGGGGCAGGGGTTGGCTGTGCCCCGCCCCCGGTGTGTGATGGCCCCGGGGGGGCCCGCGGAGTGGGGGGAGCGGAGCCGCGGTGCCAGGACCGGCGCGGGAGCCTCCCCCGTGCGGGCCCAGTCCGAGGGGCCCCACGGGAAGGGGATGAGTCAGCGCAGCCCCCCCGTGCCCGCTCCCCCCATCACGTCACTCGGGAAGTATGTACCCGGCGCTCCCGGTTCCCATTAGCCGGGAAGGGCTGATGCTGCTCCAGCAGCAGAAACCGCAGCCGCCTGCCCTGGTTGGAGCTGGTCCGGGCCCTGTGCTCCATCCCAGCTCCGCATCCCTGCCAGCTCCTGGTGCCTGCCCAGGGGATGCTGCGGTGGGGAGATGCTGTCCCTTGGGGGGACAGCCCTTTGCCGCCCTGCAACGTGGACCTGGTCCCCAGGGTGGCCCTGGAACCTGGGTAGAAGCCCATAGGGCTCAGAGCAGGAACCTCAGCCCCAAACCTCCTCTGCCCCTCGCACGGTCCGGAAGGGAGGGCAGAGGGGATGTAGAAAACCTGTTTATTGTACGAAAACATCTTGAAAAGAGCAGGCATCGCAGCCTTGGATCAGCCAGGACCCCTGCGGCGTCCCCAGCCCCACACAGGGGCCTGTCCCCAAGCCCCCCACCAGCACCACGCTCCCGGTGCCAGCACCTCCCTTCTCCTGCAGCCACATCCGGCCTAGGCTGCCTGCCTCCAGAGGAACGTCTGGATGGAGTCACCGCGAGCCGTGGCCTCGATGAAGCCAACGCGTGGGTCCGAGATCCCGAAGGACACATCCACGGGGGAGCTGTGGAGCAGGTGAAGGGGGTGCAGGTCAGGAGGGAGCCGCGCTCCGCGCCGGGCACAGGGCTCAGGCACTCACCGGTTCAGGACCACCAGGACCACGGCGCCGTCGGGGCGCAGGAACGCAGAGTGCTCCAGGTCACAGCGGCGGCACCTCTTGGACACAGCGAGCCCCACGCGCTGCGAGCCCTCGGGGATGAACTTGCTGCAGGGACAGCACCAGGATGGGGATGGGGACCCCCTCCCAGGCCGCTGCCATCCCCCCAGCCCCGCTCCCAGCCGTGCCCCACCTGAAGTGCCCCATGTGGTAGAACATGGGCTGCTTGTAGAAGATGTCCTTGCTGCTGTCCACGATGATGGGGCTGTCCACATAGTTCTTGCTCCAGTTGGGGCCCCCCTTCATGTCCAGGGCCAGGTTCCAGTCGGTCCAACCCGTCACGTAGTTGTTGAGGTTCTGTGGGGCAGATGATGGTGCTGAGCCACTGTGGGTGCAGGAGGGTGGCGCGTCCATGGCCCCAGCTCAGCCCTACCGTCAGGATGCTGTGGCTGTACTTGCTGCCGCGGTCCCATCCGCCCAGCACCACCCTGGGCTCCCAAAAGTAGGAGCCGGCAGAAGCCTCGGTGGAGAGGAGGAAATAATCCGGGAAGAGGTGGTGGGTGATGGAGAGCGTGAGGTCGATGGGCGCCAGGAAGTCCAGGTACCAGTGGATGCCGATGCCGCTGATGTAGCTGGCGGCCACGGGGTCTTTGAGGACCTGGCAGGAAACGGGGGTCACCAGGGCCCGGGGCTGGGAGAGCCTCGTGGGGCCAGGACGGCGGCTGTGGGGACTCACCACCTCGGCCCAGTAGGGCAGCATCACCCTTTGGTCATCCAGGATGATGAGGCGGACGTGGCGGTGGGAGCTGTTGGCCAGCGCGGGGCCCAGGTCCCGTGCGATGAAGTCCCGCTGGTGCTCGGGGGAGAAGCCCAGGCACTGGAAGGGGTAGAAGATGATCTCCCCGGCCGTGGGCTCGTTCCCCGCCGTCACCGCCCAGAAGGTCAGGTTGTGTTTGGCGTATTCATCCAGGAACCTGGGGGTGCGCACACGGTGAATGGCTCTGCTGCGGCAGCGCCGGCCCCGTGCCCCTGGCGCCCACGGTGCTGCGCGGCCCCTCACCGGATGAAGTACGTGGCCCAGGCCTGGTGGTACTTGTCCCCGGGGCTGCCCTTCAGCGTCCCCCTCCCCGTCATCGCGCCGTTCGTCTTCATCCACACCGGGGAGGTCCAGGGGCTGGCGTAGAGCGACAGCGGCCGCTTGGCCATTGCCTGGGCCGCCCGGAGGATGGGGATCTGCGGAGCACCGGGATGGCAGCAGCGGCCTGGGCATGCCACCGAGCCAGCATCATGGGCAGCAGGAGGAGAGCCCTCCCAGACCATTCCACCCCATCCCACCCCACGTGGGCTCGCCCTTTGGGACTCACCTTCATCCGCGTGTCCTCCTCTGTCAGGTTGAAGTGCTTCAGCTCAAAGTCACCCTCTGCATCAGCGTAAGTGTACAGGCGGACAGAGAAGTCAGTGCTGGCCATGGGGACGCGCACGAGGTTGTACTCGATGCCTGGGGACAGAGCGGGCGGTGATGGGCACCCCTGGGGTGTCTCTGTGGAGAGCAGCCCCTTGGGCAGGGGTCTCAGGAGCCAGACCCTGAGCAGAGGGGGTCAGACCATCCCCACCGCACCACAGCACCTCCCCGCCTCAGGCTCACCCTCCTCGGAGAAATAGGAGCGGAGAAGGTGATTCTGAGCATCCTTGGACAGGGACAAGATGTTGATGGCGGCCGAGTCTGTGACGGAGCCGCCGAAGCCCTTCACCTTCTGATACCGCTGCGCTGTGTCCAGGGTGAGGTGGAAATCTGCCGGGGACAGAGAGCATCACAGCCGCCCACAGGGATGTGCTCCGTGCCCCACATCCGGGCGCAGCGGGTACCTGGGGTGGCGGCGATGCGCTGGAAGCTCCCCTCGCTGCGCTGCAGCCGCTTCCCGGCCTTGCTGCTCTCGTACCTCACGTAGGTCCCGTGGGCCGGCAGCACCACGGGGTCCAGCGTGTCGCAGTACGTGGCACTGCAGACACACACCGGAGAGCCCTGCCCGAAGTCTTTGGCATCGCAGGGGCGGCCGCCTGCGGGAGGAGACAGCGGGTGGGAGCCCACCATGGACACCAGAGCGCTGCCCTCCGGCCCGAGCACAGCACCAGCACCTACCTGCTGCTTGCCACGCTGCCTGTGCCAGCAGGAGCCAATGCAGGACCATGGCACAGCGCGGCCCCATCGCACCTCTGGTGACAAGAGCCGGGGGCGATCGGTGTCAGCAATAGTTCCCTGTTGGAGCACAGTGTGATGGGAATGGCTGAGGGACCGCGGGGGTCAGATGGGGAAGGTTCATGGGGGACCGGATTGCTCCCTACAACTGCCTGAGAGGAGGATGGAGCGAGGAGGGGCTGCGCTCTGCTCCCAAGGACCAAGGATGGGACGAGAGGAGCGGCCTCAAGCTGCACCAGGGCAGGTTTGGATGGAGCTGAGGAGCAGTTCCTGCCCCAGAGGATGCTCAGCATTGGAACTGCCCAGGGCAGCGCTGCAGTCACCGTCCCTGGAGGTGTTCACACACCGTGGAGATGAGGCCTCAGTGCCATGGGGCAGTGGTGGCCTTGGCGGTTGGGGCTGGAGGAGCTGAAGGGCTTTCCCAGCTTCACTGATTCTGTGGTTCCATGATTCAGTTCACTCCCATCACGTCCCTCCCACTCCTTGCTTGTCCCATGGCTGTGCCATGTCCCAATGCTCCACACGTTCCCGGTGCCGCAGCCAACAGCTCCAAGCTCCTCACAAGCAGGGCAGCCAGGGCTTGTCCTCACACGGCGCTTGGGGCTTCAGCTCCCGGCACTGAGGGGTCCCACATTGCCCTGCTCTCCGTGGGTCCTCCCACCCTGCCCTGGGAAGGGGGCTTCTCCATGGGGCACGGGATGAGGCAGCTCCACACCCGGTGCTGCAGCAGTGCGGATGGGACGGGGCAGGGAGCTCACTGTGCAGATCCCACACAGCGCATCCCGCGGTGCGGCCCTGCTCTAGGGCCATCCCCATGGCCGCTCCGGACCCACGGTACTCACCTGCAGCCCAGGATCCCTCTGCGGCGTCTGCCGGGCGCGGGCGGCAGGACCTGCTCCGTGCTCCGCGTGCTGGGAGGCGGCGGCCGGTGGAGCAGGAAAGGTGAGTCCGGCCGGGACAGCTCACGGGGCTCCGAGCTGCAGCCTGGGGATGGTTTTGCAACCCGGCTCCGATGAGAGCTTTCAACACTCCCCACAGCTCCCACACCCGACCCAGGGGCTGCCCCCCAAGTGCCGCCTCACTGAGCCCCACCGCAGCGCTGCCCTTGGGAAGAGCCCCCCAGCAGCCGCCTCATCTCCCCCAGGATACCCAAACGGGCTGAGGGCCTCGGGGGTGCTCAGCCTTGAGTCCCCCCGGGCAGCAGCCACCATCCCCTGTGTGTGGCTGCATCAGCAGTGGGCAGAGGCATCCCCAGGGCCACTGCGAGGGTGCCAAAGGTGCAGTGGGGGCTATGGGTGCTGCCCCCCGGGGCTCTGCCTCCCCTCTGCCTGTGCCCCAGGCCCGCAATGGGGCCGGGTGGAGCAGGCTGCAGTGGTTTATTACCATCAAAACAAGTCCGGGCTCTGCACCTCCTCCTTTGGGATCTCCCTAATTGCAGGCACTGGCGCATCAGGAGGAACAGGAGCCACGGGAGAGGCGGCAGTGCTCCCCTGACGTGGGTGGCCAAGGGGACAACCCCTGCAGCCTGGTGCCACCTCTGTGCCACGCTGAGCTGTTAAACCTCTCTTTGGATGAGGTTTCCCCAGCACCAGCAGCTCCGCAGCTCACACACAGGGGACTGCCAAGGAGCGCTTTGGCTTTCCCATTCCATCACTTCAAAGACGTTGGGAACGTTCCCAAAAGCTGGAGCGAGCAAACACTGTAATGTATTTAAGGAGAGCAAACAGGCCGGGCAGGTCATTGTGGGCTGCCAGCTCCACGGCCAGAATAGAGGGGAGTCTGTGTGGAGGGCGGCTGGATGCGGCCAGCGTGGGCTGTGGGGCGGCATCGGCCTCGCCTGGAGCAGGACACGGAGTGGATTCCCTTTCCTACAGCGAGACTTTGGTTTAATAAAGAGGGAAACGCGGCTGGGATGGGGCAAAGCAAGAGCACAGCTGAAACCCATCAGGAGCTGGCGGCTGCGCCTGCAGCCACGGACACCGCAGCCCCACACGGAGCGGCCCTTCCCGAGGAACACCGCGCTGGTTCCGAGCGCGGAGGGGAAACACTGACGGGATGGTGCATACCGGAGCGGCCGCGTCACGGCCCCGCTTGGCACACGCCAAGGGACCATGGCAGCCACGTGTGGGAGCGAGGGCGGTGCATGGCAGCCACGTGTGGGAGCGAGGGCCAGGACACAGAGCGGTGGGGGGAGCCGGGAGCACTGGAGCAGCACAGGGAGCACACGGAGCCCCTCACGGTGCGCATCAGCAGCTTTGGTCATTGCAGGGGGACCCCCGGGGGTCCCCCGGCTCAGCAGCAGCCCCCGCACTGTCACAGCCATCACTGCTGGCGCCACAGGTAGGTCTGGATGGAGTTGGCCGGAGCCACGGCCTCGATGAAGCCAACAGCAGGGTCCTGGATCCCGAAGGACACGTCCCAGCCGGACCTGGGGGGGACGGGAGCTGCGGCACCAGCACGGCCGTGGCCGCATGTCCCCGTGGGCCGTGCCCCACTGACCTGTTGAGCACCACCAGGACCAGAGCCCCATCGGGGCGCAGGACGGCCACGTGCTCCAGCTGGCACAAGAGGCACCGGCGGCTCTGCTGCAGCCCCACGCGCTGCGAGCCCTCGGGGATGAACTTGCTGCAGGGACAGCACCAGGATGGGGATGGGGACCCCCTCCCAGGCCGCTGCCATCCCCCCAGCCCCGCTCCCAGCCGTGCCCCACCTGAAGTGCCCCATGTGGTAGAACATGGGCTGTTTGTAGAAGATGTCCTTGCTGCTGTCCACGATGATGGGGCTGTCCACGTAGTTCTTGACCCAGCTGGGGCCCCCCTTCATGTCCAGGGCCAGGTTCCAGTCGGTCCAACCCGACACGAAGTGGTTGAGGACCTGGTCGGGAGGGGATGGTGCTGAGCAGAGCTGAGCCCCCAGCCCCGGACGGGCAGTGTCAGGGGGCCGTACCGTGAGGATGCTGTGGCTGTAGCGCTCTCCCCGGTCCCAGCAGCCCAGGGACACGGAGAAGCGGAAGGTGAGGAACCCGCTGCAGGCCTCTGTGTAGAGCAGGAAGTGGTGAGGGAAGAGCTCGTGCGTGGCCTGCAGGCTGCAGCGCGGGGGGACGATGCTGTCCAGGTACCAGTGAACCCCAATGCCGGCGACGTAGCGGGCGGCAGTGGCATTGCCCAGGACCTGGTGGGGGGAGCAGAGCCAGCGCCTCACCCCATGGAATCAATGGGGTCAGAAAAGACCTTTCAGCTCATCCAGTCCAACCATTCCCATCCCTGTTCCTTAGGAGCCCAGCCCCATCCTGGCTCCATCCTCCTCTCAGGCAGTTGTAGGGAGCAATAGGCCCACCTGGGCCCCATGTGGGTGGATGCATGGATCCTGTTTTCAGGTCTCCTAGGGCCACGTGCTCATGGGACAGAGCGATGGGTGCGTGTTGCAGATGTACCCCTCATTGGGCTCCTCACCCCACGCATGGCTCCCGGTCCTCCCTCCGCATATCCCCGCGGTGCTCTTGCACCATGACACTGTCTGGTGCAGGGAGGAGGATGCTGCCGTCCCCACTGCCCCGCTCAAGCCATGGCAGGAACACGTTTTGTGTCCCGGCAATCCCCAAACAGCTCTGGGAGCACCACGAGGGCTGAGCCAAAGCACCCGAGCTCTGCGGGCGCCAGCGGCTCCTGCGCACACCGCGGGACAGGGACCCGGGGCACGGATGTCACCCCCTGTCCCTGGGGCAGGATGCTGCAGTGCGCTGGTCCAGCAGACCCGGTTTGTGCCTGAACCCCAAAGCTTGGGTGGGACGGGGCAAAGAGGGAGAGGAAGGAGCGGGGAGGACAGCTTTGCCCTTCACCACTTTGGCCCAGTGCGGGAGTTGGATGCGCTGGTCGTCCAGGATGAGGAGCTGCGTGCGGTGCGAGCTCCGGGCCAGCGCGGGGCCCAGGTCCTGGACCACGAAGTCCCGCTGCTTCTCGGCTGTGAAGACGATGGTGGGAAACTGGGGGGAGGTGAGGAGCGCCGCGAGGGGTTCATTCTGCACCGTCACTGCCCAGAAGGTCACATTGCGTTTGGCGTATTCATCCAGGAACCTGGCACAGGGAAGGGAGGCAGCATCAGCCGCGCCAGCTCTGCCCACCCCATCCCTCCCTCTGCCCGCCCGGCCCGGCGCCGAGGGGATGGTACTTGATGAAGTAGTTGGCCCAGCTCTTGTGGTACTTGTCCCCCGCCTGCCCCTTGAGAGTGCCCTTCCCACGGACATCCCCGTTGCTCCTCATCCAGCCTGGGGCGGTCCAGGGGCTGCCATAGAGCAACAGCGGTCTCTTGCTCATGGCCGAGGCTCGGTGCAGGAGGGGGATCTGCAGGAGAGGCAGAGGGATGGGCTCAGCACCAGTCACAACCCCCCCCCAGTACCACCCGGCCCAGGGAGGGATTGGAGCGCCTCAATGGCCCCATAGAGAGAACGGCACCGGCGGGCAACACCTCATGGCACCGTGCCCCGCTCTGCGCCCTGCCGGTGCCAGCCGGGATGCGCCGGGACGTGTCCCGAAGGAGGTGCCAGCTCCCACACGCTGTCCCCGTGCACCCTACGCAGTCACGGGGGTCCCGGCACACACAGGAGCTCCGGCTCAACAGGGCACAACCTGCTTCAGCCTCCTACCTTCATCTTCACGTCCTCCTCCGCCAGCTTGAAGTGCTTCAGCTCGTAGTCATCGGCAACATCGTCGTAGCTGTAGGGGCGCATGGAGAAGTCGCTGCAAGCCATGGGGAGCCGGATGAGGTTGTACTCGATCCCTGTGGAGTAGGAGAGGCATGGAGCAGCACCGGAGCAGCCAGGCGATGGGTGTCCCAGCGGTGGGGATGGGGCACCGCCATCCCCGGGGCCCCCGAGCTGCCCCCCGCTCACCGCTCTCGGAGAAGTAGGACTGCAGCAGTTTGTCCTGGGCCGGCGGTGACAGCCGCAGGATGTTGAGGGCAGCAGCATCGGAGAGGGAGCCACCGAAGCCCTTCACGCGCTGGTACAACGTGGAGACGTTGACTGTGAGCAGCAGCCCTGCAACGGAGCCCTGGGCTCAGCGCGCGGTGCCGGGGCAGTGGTGGCACCCGCAGGGACGCAGCAGGTACCTGGGGTCACGGTGCTGTGCTGGAAGGTCCCCTCGCTGCGCTGCAGCCGCTTCCCGGCCTTGCTGCTCTCGTACTTGATGTAGGTGCCCGGCGCCGGCAGCACCACGGGGTCCAGCGTGTCGCAGTACGTGGCATTGCAGACACACACCATGGCATCGCGGCCAAAGTACTTGGGGCTGCAGGGCCAGGCCCCTGGGGAGCACGGGCGGGGGGGATGCCGGGTTGGGGATGTCCCACAGACACCATCACCTCCCTCGTGCCCCATTGCCCCCTGGGCAGCGGGGTCCCGTCCCAGGCCACCCAACACCCAAGCCACGCTGCCCCATTGCCGCCCCACTGCCGCCCCATTGCCGCCCCATTGCCGCCCCTGCACCCACCTGCAGCCCAGGGCACCGCCGGCAGCAGCAGCAGCAGCATCCAGCCCATGGCACTGACAGCACCCACGCTCCCTCTGTGCTTCCCCGGGGAGCAGAGCCGGAGGGCAGGGGCACCCTCGGCCGGGATGGGGATGGGGGCACGGGCTGCGCTCCCCTGCTCCATCCCAAAGCCCCTTGCAGGAGGGCGCCGTGGGTCCATCGCTCCCGGCACACAGCCAGCTCTGCCCCGGCCGCTCCGACTGCTCCTCCCCAGGCAGCTCCAGCCTCCCCACCTCACCTGGCTCCAAGACCTCCCTCCGCACGGCTCCTCCTCACTCCCTCCCCACCCCACACCTTCTGCTGGTCCTGGACCATCGGCGCACATCTCCCGCCGCAGGGCCGGAGGTGGGGAGCACAGGGAGGCCCCCATCCTGCTGCTGCCAAGAAAAGGGCATAGGGCCCCAAAGAGGGACAGGGATTCCGCTTTAGCAGCTCTGACCACATGCAAAGCCCCCCAGCGCACGGGGATGCAGCCTGGGGCACCCCTCAACCCACTGCAATGCCCTCAACGCCGATGTCTTTCTTTGGCCAGGCATGATCTGAACGAGTCCCTGCTCCAACAGCACTTGGGCCATTTACCCCTGCCCGTCACCCCGGTGCCCTCATTCCCCCTCAGGACCACGGCCGTGGCCATGCATCCAGCGTGGGGAGGGTGCTGAGCCCCCCGGTCAGGATGGCGGCTGTTGCCATGCATCCAGCGTGGGGAGGGTGCTGAGCCCCCCGGTCAGGATGGCGGCTGTTGCCATGCATCCAGCGTGGGGAGGGTGCTGAGCCCCCCGATCAGGATGGCGGCTGTGGCTGCATCCCTCGGTGTGGCAGAACAACCTGGTAGTGCAGGCACAAGGGAGCTGCGGCGCTGCCATTCCCCCCCCGCTGCAGGGCTCACCCACCTCAGCACATGCCATGGAGGTGGAGGACAAGCAGTAAGCAGGACAAGAACAAGCAAGCAGAGCAAGGACCAGCAGCAGCTCCTGCATGGCCACGGCTCTGCCCACCCCTGGCAACAGCAGAGCCATACACATACCCATGGAAGGGAATCTGCTGCCCCAACCCCGGCTGTGCCAGGAGCAGAGCTCAGCTCCAGGCCTGCTCCCATGCACACAATGGGATGGGTGCTCCTGTTCGTGCCCCCATCGCTGCGGGGACACCCTCAGCCAAGGGGGGAGCCACAGCTCCATCTGCCCGTGAGCATCCACACTGTGCTCAGCAGGGTTAACCCCCCCCCGGCTCCCCCTCTCCAGCAGCAGCGCTTCCCAATGGATTTTGTCCTTTCCTCGCCCCCCCGATGCAATAGAACCCACGGGGTTCCTCCTTCCCTGCAGCACTGCCCTGCGCTCCCACACCTCCACCGGGGCACGCGGGGACGGCAGCTCCAGAGGCAGCCCTGGCTCTGTCCCTGTGCCCCGTGGCTCTCCCACCCTCGGCTCTGACTCAGCTCATACACCCAAGCTAATGAGCCCCACTTTTGGGAGGGGTTAATGGGTCAGCGCTGCCCCACAGTGAGCTTCGGCCACCTCCAGCCACCCGGGATGCTCCCGACGCCCTTTCCCTCCCTCTTTTATGGCCTATCTCTGCTTGCATCCCACCCAGCAACAGCTCCGCAGCCAGCTCGGTCCCCGCAGCTCCTTGAAGTGAGAGCTGCAGAGGCTGATGGAGCCGGTCCTTATCTACACCGGGTGATAAGAGCTTCCTGCTGAGCAGGAAAAGTGAGACCCAGGGGAAAGGCAACTCCTTGGCATGGCGCGGGAGATGCCTGGCGCCCTCACAGAGCCCTTCAAGCCACTTAGTGCTGGCTGTTAGGGTCAACTCCTTGCCCAAAGGGTGCTCAGCATTGAGCTCCCTCAGCGTGGAGAGGAGGCCCTTTGCAGCACGGGTTAGTGGTGGCCTTGGCAGTGCTGGGATCGGTGGGACCGAGTGAGCTGGAAGGTCCTTTCCAACCTCACTGATCCTGGAGGATTCTCGCCCTCTCCATTTGGTCCTTCGGCGGAGAGCGCAGGAAAGAGGGCTCTGTCCCGGGATGATTCAGCATCCGCCCATCGGCTTTCAGTACCGGGAATGGCGAAACACGGAAGGATCCCTGCGAGGAGGAACGTGGGGAAGCAGCATCCGGCGGAGGAGCATCCGAGCAGCCCTGCCCGGGCACGGGGATGTGGGGAGCGGGACCCCTCCTGTGGACACACTGCCCCCGGGCGGCAGTGGGGCGCTCGGGCCCCTCTGCACCGCAGCTCTGCCCATGTGGGGTCCCGGGGCCACCCCCGGGCCGCGGATGTGCCAACACGGCGTGGTGAGCGCGCTGTGCCCGGCCCACGCAGCATCAGTCAGCCCATCTGCAGCGCACCCGTGACCTCCCTGCCCTAATCCTCGGCACACAAACACCCTCCCGCCTGGGTGCGCCCCGCTCGGCGCCCACTCCCATCCTCATCCCTCTTGAGCAAGAGCCGCGCTCCATCACGAGTGCCCTGATGCACCCCGGACCTGCCCAGGGCAGTGGGCACCGCGCTGTCCCTCCCTTGCTGGGGATGGCCCCCGCACTGCAGGGCTGCTCCCACCCCGGGGGCATTGCTCCCACTGCAGGGCCTCAGGAGAACGGTGGGGATGCACTGACCCCATCCAGACCCGGCTCCTGCCCTGAACCCAGCACGCTGTGATGCTCCCGCAGCCCTGACCCCAGCAGACATCGAGGCAGCATCAGCGTTTAATGGTGGAGCAGCAGGAAAGAGCGTTCACAGCCTCGGGGATCTCCACCCCAAGGGGCACCAGCGCCCCTGGACCGCCTATATGTGCCTGGTGCTGCCCAGCTCACCCAAGCACTCGGCTCCATTGTGGTGATGGGACTCTTCTTCCACAGTCCCACACCTGAGCCAGTGGAGCACCAGCAGAACCCAGCCCTTGGCCAGCCCCGGGCAGCCCCATCACTGTCGCTGCCACAGGTAGGTCTGGATGGAGTTGGATGGAGCCACGGCTGCGATAAGGCCAACGCTGTCAGCCAGCCCGAAGGTGATGCTCTGTGGGGACCTGGAGGGTGAGGAACAACGGGGTCAGCCCTGCAGCAGCTCCATGGGTGCAGAGGGCTCAGCAGGACAGAGCCCCGCACCGGGTGCCTCACTCACCGGTTCAGAACCACCACCACCACAGCACCGTCGGGACGCAGGAACGCTGTGTACTCCAGGTCTGTCTTCTTGGACTCCTTGGAGGCAACGAGCCCCACGCGCTGGGAGCCCTCAGGGATGAACTTACTGTGAAAGGCAGCCCCAGGAAGAGAGTCAGACCCCAGAAGCACTCCTGTCCCAACAAGCTGCTCCAGCAACCACGGAGCTGGGACACAGGCAGCATCTTGGGGGGACCCCAAGCCATGTTGGGGGGTCCTGACCCACCTGAAGTGCCCCATGTGGTAAAACATGGGCTGTTTGTAGAAGATGCCTTCGCTGCTGTCCACAATGACAGGGCTGTCCACGTAGTTCTTGACCCAGTTGGGGCCCCCCTCCAGGTCCAGGGCCAAGTTCCAGTCAGTCCAACCGGACACAAAGTGGTTCAGGTTCTGCAACAGGACAGCCCAGACGTGTGCCCAAGGAGCGGGGCGCCAACAGGAGACAGGGCACAGTGGGAACCCTCTGGGGCCTCACCGTCAGGATGCTGTGGCTGTACTGGTTGCCCCGCTCCCAGCAGCCCAGGATCACATCCCTCTCCCAGAAATGGGCTCCGATGCACGCCTCCGTGGCCAGGATGAAGTAGTCTGGGAACAGCTCATGAGTGGGCACCACTGTGTCCTGTATGGGACCGATGAAGTCCAGGTACCAGTGGATGCCGATGCCGTGGACGTAGCGAGCTGCCTCTTCATCCTCCAGGACCTGGCAGGGGGACATCAGCCACCACGGGTCCCATGGGGCAGTGCAGCAGCCCCACAGGGACACGCTGTGACCCAGGTCGGGGCTCTGCCCCTCGCCGTGCCGCGGGCCCCACGCTCACCACTTTGGCCCAGCGTGGGAGGTGGAGGCGGTTGTCATCCAGGATGATGAGGCGGATGCCGCGGTGGGAGCTGTTGGCCAGCGCAGGGCCCAGGTCCCGCGCGATGAAGTCCCGCTGCTGCTCGGCCGTGAAGCCCAGGCACTGGAAGGGGTAGTTGTTGATCAGCCCAGCCGAGGGCTCATTCTCCGCTGTCACTGCCCAGAAGGTGAGGTTGTGTTTGGCGTATTCATCCAGGAACCTGGGTGCAGAGTGAGGGGTGAGCCACGGGGTGACCCCAGCGCCGCGTCTCTCCCTGTCCCCGGGTGCTCCTCACCGTACAAAGTAGTTGGCCCAGGTCTTGTGGTACTCGTCCCCCGCCTGCCCCTTCAGGGTGCCCTTCCCCACGAAGGACTCGCTGGTCTTCATCCAGGTCGGGGAGGTCCAGGGGCTGGCGTAGAGCGACAGCGGCCGCTTGCTCATGGCCAAGACTCTGTGCAGGAGGGGGATCTGCGGAGGGGGCAGAGGGATGGACTGAGCTGAGCCCCTGCACTCCCCATCCCACCCAATCCCATCCCACTCCCGCTGCCCACCTTCAGCTTCGTGTCCTCATCTCGCAGGCTGAAGTGCTTCAGCTCGTAGTCAAAGGGAACATCGTCATAGGTGTAGGCATGGAGGGAGAAGTCGCAGCTGGCCATGGGCAGCCGGATCAGGTTGTACTCCAGCCCTGCAGGCACAGGGATGGGGCAGGCAGAGGTGGGCAGTGGGACAGGACACCCACACAAGGTCCCCATCACTATCCCTTTCGCCTCCCAAGGCTCTCACCTTCCTCAGAGAAGTAGGAGCGCAGCAGATGATCCTGGGCCGGTTCTGGCAGGGACAAGATGTTGATGGCGGCCGCGTCAGTGATGGAGCCACCAAAGCCCTTCACCTCCTGGTACCGCTGCGCCGTGTCCACGGTCAGGATGAGGTCTGCAGGAGGGAGCCGCTGTGACGCCAGTGGCAGGCAGGGTCCGGCCCATGGCCCACAGCCGCAGCAGGTACCTGGGGCTCGCAGGCTGCGCCGGAAGGTCCCCTCGCTGCGCTGCAGCCGCTTCCCGGCCTTGCTGCTCTCGTACTTGACGTAGGTGCCCGGCGCCGGCAGCACCACGGGGTCCAGCGTGTCGCAGTATGTGGCATTGCAGACACACACCATGGCATCGCGGCCAAAGTACTTGGGGCTGCAGGGCCGGGCCCCTGGGGAGCACGAGCGGGGGGGGCAGCAGCTGGGCTGGGCATGCCCTGTTACAGCATCCTGCCTCTGCCCCTGTGATGGGCAGCCCATCGCCACCCCAAACACCCATCACTGCTCCGGGCTCCATCGCCACCCCAAACACCCATCACTGCTCTGGCCCCACCGCCACCCCAGACACCCATCACTGCTCCGGGTCCCCATCACCACCCCAGACACCCATCACTGCTCCGGGTCCCCATCTCCACCCCAGACACCCATCACTGCTCTGGCCCCCCCATCACTGCTCTGGGCTCCATCATCACCCCAGACACCCATCACTGCTCCGGGCTCCATCGCCACCCCAGACACCCATCACTGCTCCGGGCCCCATCGCCACCCCAGACACCCATCACTGCTCTGGCCCCCACATCACTGGTCTGGGCTC
>JASSUY010038330.1:9236-21201 GCA_032466535.1 Forpus xanthops | reverse complement strand
TACATCCCGGACATGATGTGCTGTGGTATGGAATACCTCTTTGGTCAGTTTGGGTCAGGTGCCCTGTCTCTGCTTCCCCTTGGCCTCCTCCCTGCTTCTTCTCCTTCCTGGCAGAGAATGAGACTCAGAAAGTCCTTGATCAGACCAAAACATTACCGAGAAGTAACTGAAAACACTGGTGCTATCAGCGCTGTTCCCAGGCTGAAAGTCAAAACCACAGTGTTACACCAGCTGCCAAGAAGGAGAAAAATGACTGCTACTGCTGAACCCATGATAGAATTGCAGTCTAATTATGAGGACTAGGCGAGAAATGCATCTCACCTTTAGATGAAAGCTGTAGAGCAAAACCTGCTGTGACTTCAAGATCCACAACTCAAAACACAGGATAAAAGGAATGAAAAACAAACCCCGCATCTTTAAATGTTGTGAAAATAGTACTTTAAATATAGTAATAATTACTAAAATTAATGTCTTTGATCAGAACTTTAATGAGCTTTTCAGGCACTTTTTTTACCTCAAAATGGGTTAGTCCCAGAGGCTGCCAGATAGCTGGTGCCTGAGGAACTGTGTTATGAATTTCTCTTGAATTCAGAGTACAAGTATTTCTGATAACAGTCATGAAAGATTGAGGAAAGATTGAGCCCTAAAGTGACTCAATTCCTTAGATCTTTTTAATACAAAAGACTGCGATGGAAAAAATCAGCATCTTAAATCATTCTGTAAAAAAGTTATAAGCCACAGCACAGGTTCTTTAATACTGTTCAGAATACTAACAGTTTGTTAATGACTAGCAAGGGTGGGGGAAAGCTTAAATCCAACTGCCTTTGAAGAGATCTTAAATACTTCATCCTGGTTAGGAGATAATAGTTCATGCCAGTCATGATATTCTTGTGCTTGCCTGTGTTCTGAATGTGGAAGAGTCAGTTATCTATGGGGTTTGGTCTGCAACTAGGTGTCTAGGCAATTGTCATGCAACTAGACTGTGAATTAAACCTTCCTATTAAGTCATTAAACTTTAGTATTAAATACTTTCAATGCAAGCTATCAATGGCTTGTGCTTTAGAGACACAAATGCCACTTAAAACAGTTTTGTAGGGATGAGCTTTTATGGAGATGCCAGTGTTTCTGTGTGGAAACATTAAAAAAGTTGAAATATATGAAAAGATTGCAAGACAAGAGCATGCGCGTGAGGAAGCCTAGATCAAAAATGAATTACTGTGTATTTATGTATCAAATACTGCATATACACACAACATATTGTATATAAAATGCATACATATATCAAATACAATATTGTTATGCAACTGATTAAATATGTTTTTTAACTATAGAAAGACTTCTGGCTGCCTCTGAACTTTTGTTTCCCTATGAGTGTTAAGCAGGCTCATTTTTACACCCTGCTGTCTTCCACAGTTTGGGTAGAATCAAATCTCAACATGTGCAACAGGGTTTTTTCTGTATTATACTTCCAGGGTTTTTTACATGATCAGGTGATAATGACATAACTAGAAATTTACAGTGTATAATGAATCCAGTCCAACATGCTGCAATGTATTAGATTGTTATGACTTTAAATATATATATATATAATTTTACCATCTCAAGTTTCAATTTAGAGAAAGAGAGACTGGGGAAAAAAACCCAAATACTTGAAATGTGTACTGTATTATTGTTATTCTGCATTGTGCTGTCGTTGTTCTATGCAATGCATAAAAGCAACTGTTCTATGATGCAACAAACCATAGTTATATCGATGACTAAGGGATGTCTTCAGCCTCATGGTGCTTCATGAGTGCAGGCCAAACAAGTCTTCCTTAATGGAGAGATTTGGAGGTGATGCACAGAGATAACGGGGGCCACCCACAACGAGTTTGTCAGGACTTGAGTAGCCGTGGTGAATGTATTATCAGTGACATCTGGCAAGTGTTGGGTAACTGATAAAGCACTGACAGAAGACAGTGATGTTGCATTTCAGCTGTACACCATGGGATTATGTGGAGCACAACTGCAAAACATACTGTGTCTCAGACGTAAGGGATTGCTTGTTTGCTAGAGCATAGACCTTTATATCAACTTCGGCTGTGCTGTGCTTAATTGTCATATATATGTGCAAAGAAAAGGGGATACCAACAAACCTGCTTTTCTTGGAAGAAATCGCTCTGTGCTTAGCTGTATTTCCAACTCTGCCCTTCTCAATGTGTGCTTCCAGATTAATGTTTGGAAGAAGTTGTGGATACAGCAATTCTCAACCAAACAACAGGAGTCTACCCAGTTCACTAGAAAATTGTATTGCTACTTCCAGATTCATGGAGTTAGTGTTTCTCTAAATACTTGTCCCTGTGTCCTGTGGCATGAATTGCGCTTTCTAAGTTTCGATCCCTACAGATCTGTAAAGTATGCAGTTCATATATGCATCAGCACTAAAATACATTGGTGGGGCAGACTACTTTAGCTGTTTGGCACACTTCTGTGGCAAAAAGAGACTCAAAACGTCCTCAAAAATATCAAAGGAAGCTCCTCTTAAAAAAGACGGTGTCTTCACTGATCATAAAGAAAGTAGAAGTGCAGTTCTTAAGGTCTTATCTGAAAAACATCACAGAGTGCTGGAAACAATTTACCTGTCCCATGAAGATGAAGGGCTGAGCCAACCCTGCTGGCATTAAAGCAGTCACTCTGTTTCATGCTGCTAAAAACATTTTTCATGATCATGAAGTACAAACCTAATATCCAAAGCAAAATAGATGCCAATACATGGTGATCTCAGATAACTCCATGTATTTGATTTTGGTCTGTTACTGTCTTCTCATTTCCCTCGTAAAGGTGCAGTGAACCACTTTGACTTAAGAGGAGATGGAAAATAGTTCATCTTGGCAATTGGCCCTGACACTCCTGATGAGCAAGTCCAAGGTTTTATTGTTCTTGGGTTTGTTTTTTTACTGTTCACTTTTTGGTTTTGTTTTTAATATGATGCCCATAAGAGAGAAATGTTCCTGTAATGAGCAGGGGCTCCTCATAGTAGAATTTGTGCTATTCATCAAGGGGAGGCAGAGCGAGATTTATCTTGTATGCAACAAACAACCTCTGTCAGACCTTAGATAAATGTGTGAACTGATGTTGATTGCTGGGAATAATTTTCTGACAAAGTGATTTTTTTTTCCTGGAACATACTTTGTGTCCCCATGCTTTCAAAGGCTAGCAGTTAAACAGACTTGTTCTGTACTGTTGTTTCTGCATTATACAGCTTGTTCATCCTGGGTTGACATCCTGATGCCGTTTCAAAGAGCTAATACTGGTATTTCACATTATGAAACATAAACATTAGAGTATTAAAGCACTCATCTGTGTGGCCAGAGGTCAAGGTAACTTTACCTCAAGAAATCATATCTGAAAATTTGTGCTTTTTACATCATGGCATAATTTGACCTTTCCATTACAGAATGTATGATACATCAGCTAAACATTAATCCCCATAACTTCAGTTTTACAGTGATGATAAAACCCTTTAAACGGAATGGAGGGATAGTTTGTCATGCTTAACAATGCCTATGAACTGTGACTCTTGCCTCAGGTACTTATTGTATATGATAAAAAAATTATATTACAAAAAATATAATACGTAGCTGTGTAACTGATGATTTTAATAAAGTGAGTTTGCAGAAAAGGAAAGAACTAAAACTGCAACTGTAAAAGTGCTTCTGTTGAGTTTTCAAGTTTATACTTTGTGCTTTTCTTTCCGAGTTTTCTGACAGGGAGATGGGAGTGAAAAAAAGGAAAAACAAACCCTGCTAAAAAGCCTTCCATCACACCTTTCAGCCATTATCCATTGATATTGTAGAGAGAAAGAGATAGGAGAGGGAAGGAGACATCAATTTTACTGAGCTAAAAGTAAAATTATTTAACAACATAAAAGGAAAGGACCTCTGGCATCATGGCTGCTGTTTTCAAAGAATGAGAAGGTATTCACAGTCCTCTGTATTTTACTTCCCTCTCTCCCCCTTCTCTGGAGAGGTGACGTACTCATTCCATCATGTTAGGGATTGCTTCTTTTATAATAACATGGGTGCCGGCTGCTGGCATTTGATTCAGGATAATAAATGATAATAAATAAAGGAATATATATGCCTCAGTAAACAAGATTATTATTATTATTATTTTCTTTTTGAAGGTTCCAAAGGCATGATGGCAGAGCAGCTATGATGCTACAGCTTCTTCTATATGCTTTTGTACTAGTGGGAGATCTTTAGGCAACCTAAATGTAGGGCTACTGTTCATAGAATGAATTCAGCTTCTGTTAAGCCTGGTCTCACAGGTTGAAAATAGTAGCAGAATAATGTCAGAACTCAAACAAAAGATGAGAATGTTATGTCAGCGTAATGAAAAAAAAACCCACACAACTGCCCAGGGAGTGACTGAAAAATCTATTTAGGAATGAGGAAAAAAGCTTTTTATTTTCAATGTGGAAGCTCTATGAGGAATATGTTAACAAATCTGACTAGTTGTCACTGACAGTTCTCATGTTTTTTGAGGACACAGAATAGACACTGTACTATGGTGTGGTATATTTCTTGAGTACAAGTAGCAGGACAGTAAGAATTGACTGCATAAAAAGAGACAACAGGATTCTTGCACAGCAGTTTCCTGCAGCTGAATTTAGGGATGCGCTGAAACTACTGGTACAAAATGAACTAAAAGAATTAGTAAATTCAGAATTAGCTACTACAGTTACTTGACTGAATGTTATGATTACATGCAAACACACCAGCTAACGGTTTGCTCTATAAGCTTTCTAAGATACTAAAATAAATTAAAATACCTATTTATTTTGGATATAATGATATCCTTTCTCTAAATCTAAAAGTCCATGTCTATTAAAAATAATTATGCTGTATAATTTTAAAAGAGGCTATTAAAGACATATTTACAGATAATTCATTCTTTAAAGATCTTTCCATCAAACTACTTACCAAGAAATGTAATATGTGAAATAAAAACTGTAAAATTCTGGTTAGTTTAACTTCTTTGTTCTTGTTCTTTGAAGGATACTTAGTAAAAAAAAATAGGAAGCATCATCTTGAACCCTTATTTAAAACTTTAAAGTCAGAACTTCTGTTGTGACTCAGTAAGCGTTTATAACTTAAAATTTTCATTGATGGATTGATCTGATTTTGAATAGCCCCTTTCTATCAAACTTACAGGATATGTATCTGATCAGACTTCATTTTGCCACGTTTAACTAAGAATTCCCATCAAATCAAACCAGGCTCTCTCACACTTCATGTGTTTATGCTGGTATACTCACCATTCTGCTACAGAAAATCACCACTAATAATCAGGATGCAAAGCTATTTTTAACACCGGTGTGATTTTTAAAATAACAGTAAAACACTGTAAGCAAGAAGTTGTCATCAACCTCTGACAAGCTGCTGCTATGCTCTTGAAAATTGTTATCCTTGATGCTTGCTCTTGTTTATCACATTATTAAGTGCAAATTAATTAAATCATTACTATTTTGCCTGCATTCTGGCAACTGTGGTTTTTGTTTTGTTGCAGATAGACTGCATAGATATCGGTAAATCTTCTTAAACCTCCAAAATGCACTCCGTCTCCTAACTTACAATACTTCAATCAAGTTTTGTTTCTGAACAAATTCTTTTAAGTATATTCTTTTGCCAGGCTACTTTAGCACAAAATGTGGAAATTGTGACAACTGTCTAATAAATACGTGTTCTGTTGAGATGGTAGGAATTCAGTTCTTGTTTTCGGTTGCTGCAAGGTCTTCTCAGAATAGCTCATGTAGAAGTTACCTGTTAATGTACCAATAGAAGTATTTCTTATAATGGCTTAGGCTTGGCAAAAGGAAGATAAATGAGTAAAAAATGTAAGGATTGCAGGTCATTCTTACTTTGGATTTGAAATATGAATAGAATGTTACCTAAACCAACCATCATCAAGCTTTAGGGGGACTGGAGAATACTTAAGCTACTTAGTCAAAACATGATGACTTCTTGGGTTAATTAAGTGTGGCTCCTTCATGCAAAAGTGCCTTTGGCACAAGTGTTTGGCTATCACCCCAAGAGGTGATGCTGATCTCTTATGTGAAACCAGTCTCATCTACTGTGTGATCACAGTACAGCAGAGCTCTTTAGATGTGCCCCTGGTGAGCAACAGATGTGTTGGGTGTGCTTCATCTTTGTTTCTGTTTGATTTATCTTTGTTCATCTTGTATCTGCTACTTTATCCCCTTTGTGCAGAGGCAGTTGTCTTCTGTATTTCTACAGTGGTTAGTATGATAAGGTGCTGCTCTGTGATGAGCTACAGCATCATTTTCAAATGAAGAACAGAAAGAGTGTGAGACTCAGCAGAGGAATATTTCTTCTCTCCACACACACACTCAGCTCTTTGTAAATCATATTTTCTGAGGCAGAATCTGGGTTGCCTCAAAGTAACATCCCAGTTCTTTTCTACTGCATTAAGAACCATGGGTATCTGTGTCTAACAGCTGGAAAAGATTTATTGTTTCTGCAGCAGTGTGTATTGGTACACAACAGATAGTGACAGTGAAACATCTGAAAAGATGTTATTTTGCTGTATCTGTTATTTATTTTGGTATTGTGCAAAGGAGGTTTCAATGGAATTTTTAGTTTCTTTGCATTTGCTTTAGTAAGAAAAGTTGTTTTTTTTTGTTTTGTTTTTTTTTTTCCCAAGAAAACCTCCAAGCTTTTAATTTTGGAAATAAACCTTCCAGAGTCTCAGTGGGATGTGGACCTCAATTTGAGCTGGGGAGAATGACCGTTTTTTTCTCTTCATACCAGCTTGTTGTGTTGCAGAATGTTCATGAAAGTTACTGCTATTCAATAACTACTTATTCCTGAAATGCAACAGAGCATATGAGAGAGGTTGGTTTTGGTGTTCTTTTAATTTCTTTTTAGTGTCCAGCACTTGAAGATCTGCTTATTAGATAGTCATGTTTCTGAACAGTTTTGATAGATACTCTCACTGCAGAAAAGTCATTGCATGTCACTGTCAATTCTGCAATATGACTGAGGAGTGCAGGAAGAATTACCAGATGAGAAAACTCATTTTAACAGGGTTTATTCTTTTGTTCTGAAAATGAGAAGAAATACATTTAAAACTCCTACATGAAAAAAAATCATGTTGAATTAAAAAAACGCTATCAGGTATTTAGCAAAAAGACCCCATGAATTTGATCAAGGTCAAGTGGAGAGATCTTGGCCCTATTGCTAAGTTGCTATAATGATTATATGAAGCCATATAGTTGACACCAGGAAAGAATTAGAGGGATTTTTCTTTCCTTTTTTACCTCAGCATATCCAATCTAAATTGCTTCAGTAGCTATGTTGCTAGGTTTCTATGTGCAGTGTTGTTCCCTGAAAGTAGGGTTTAATGCAAAGTTATAGGATCATAGAGTCCTGCGAGAGAGGATACTGTGCCAGGATACATATATCTTGTCTTTGCTGGTGACTGGAAGGTGTTATCCATGTATAAAATAAAACCAGTATGTTTTACTGACCCTTAATATTTCAGTAATTCTCAGTAATGAAACTGTATTTTTTTTTTCCCTCTTAGAACAAAAGCCTCAAAACCAAGCTCTTATCAGGAAACAAGCTTTGTGGTATTCATGCAGAAGAGGTAAGATTCTTCTATATTCAAAATCTAACATACCTAAAGTAAGCTTGCATCAAAGTCTTTTGTATTGAAGTTCTAGTATATATTAAATATTCTGCGTGTATGGTGAACGCTCCTAAAGTGCTCTTATCTCAATTCATTTCTGCGACTTCACTAGAAGAAACTGGAATGTGTTAGCAAGCTGCAAATTCAAGTTTTAGACAAATAAAGTTTGGGCATGCTAATGCAAAGTATATATTGCTCTGTAGATGTATATTACACACCTATAACTTCTGTAAACCTGATTTCCTTTCCATGCTCCGTGCCTACTCTAAGACAGGAAAAGCAAAATGTCTTTTGAAATTAACAAAGAGACAGGAAAGATTTATTATTATTGATTCCTATAATGTTTAATTACTTCATGGAAAAAGGGTCACTGTATGAAAAAGAGAGAAAGAAATTTTCTCTCTACTGAGGAGCAAGCTAGTACAGTCTATGATACAAAAGCCTTTTTTTTGCTAATACATAAATCTACCAGTGAGTACATTCATGTGAGCAGTCCCTTTAGCCATTTAACTTTTCATAAAAGAGGATATTACTATATACGAATCTGGTTTTCTCATTTACATGACTTTAGTCATGGGTTTTGCATCTATAATTTCTGTGAAAGTCATTGCACCTTGCTGGAATGAAACACAAACATACCACTTTGCTTCTTGGCTAAAATTTTTATAATGATGCTTGAACATGTTCTCTGCATTAAAGACTCAACCTTTTAACTTAGAAGTCAATCCTATGAGGTCAAAGTAGTGATTATATTAGCTATTTAGCCTAAATGAAGATCTCCAACCACGGTTACTTAGCAATCCTCAATAGTAGGAAATAACAGGGGTATGGGGTATTTTTTCGTAGCTCATCAAAATCTGTGTTGTCTTCCTATCTCACCGTTGTTGCTTTCAAACATGCCACAGTATATGAATACAAACATTCTTCCTTCTCTTGTTTGCTACTTAAAAAATTGGCAGTGTTTGCAGCACAGCTTTCTGGTTTTCCCTTTTTTTCAGGTTTGTTTTCTGAGCTGCATAATGTCTTCAGTGTTTGGTGATTAACTTGAAGATCTTTTCCCTGATTATGCTTCTAATTTTTGCTGCATAAATGTTGTCAAATCTAAGGGCAAAGCCTCAAATTAAATTTATTGTAGCATGACAAGTCTGGCTGTCGGAGAATTTCAACAAAATAAACCTAAGCTAAGCGACACTCAGGGCAGTGGGCTGTGAGTGTATTTTAAACTTTCAGAATCTCGGGCTTTATGAATCGTCCTAGCAGATTTGTGGCTTTTAAGCAGCTTAGTGCCATTAGAACAATCAAAGACGCGACAGGAACATCCTCCTCTTGTTGTTTTGCCAGTTAAGTGGTGTCAGCCAGAGAAACACAGTGTATTTTCTGCTTTTTAATTAAGTAGTATAGTCACCATGTGTAACAACTATGTGAAATTAGTGTCCTTTTACTTATTCTGTCAAACGGCCTTCATGGGTAGATTTGCCTACTAGGAAGCTCCTGCTTTGTTCTGCTCTCTGTGACAGCATGCAGACAGTTGTAATGAGCCCTGTGATTCCTTTTTGTCCAGTTGCATAGATGGGAGCATGCTTGTGCTCCTGCACAATTGACAGGGCTGGGTTTGCTCCTCTGAGAATTCAGTGCCCTGGAGAGGGTGGTGCAAACCTCAGGCTTCCCAGGACACAGAAAGAGGTATGTTCTGCAAAATGCTCCCAGATGCTTTGTTTTAGAGCTTGCTATCTCCCAGGTTTTCATGCAGACCTTAACGTACTGATCACACTAAAATGTGTCAGTTTTCTAAGTCCTCTCCCAGGAAATGCAGAAAACCTCCAAACGAACCAAATTTTATCACAAAGAATGACAGGCTATATGCCTGCTTTTAACACACTTAAATTACACACTAAGTACATTTGGTTCTGTAACTCTTAGTTTCATCACAGTTTTGTGATAGAGCAAATGAGTGATACCTTAATTGTAACTGTCAGATCCCACTATAGCCACTATAGCACAACCATCAAGCTGTGTCACAGAGACTGTATGTTTTGTTAAGCACAACTCGTAGAACAATTTAAGTGTTAAGGTTTTCTCAGTGGTCTGTGTGGATGTGGAGTATATTCCATAGCTCTACTTGATCATATGGTCCAGGTCCAGGCCAGAGGACACTTCTAGTTGCACTCTAGATGAATTCTGGGTGGCTGTGTAGATGAAATAACAGCAAATGTAGTTACAGAAGAAAGAACCAAACTGAACTTATCTTGGCTGTTTGTTTCAGATCTTACGGAATGTGATAACCCATTTGGCGTTCCTCCTTAACTGCTTGAAGTGGGTTCTAAAATTTTACCTTTAAATTTGTTCATCCATCCCAGAAGTGTATCACTGAATTTGACTCTACCATTTGGAAAGACATAAAATTTTCCCAAAAGCTGCAGTTTATTTATGACAGATATACTACCGTCTGTAATATATTATATTTATGGATCTGCTGTTTCAGTAAATGGACTTCTAATCCATTCCAAGGAGCTCTGAATATTTGGCATTAACTAATAAATGTAGTGAATATCTGTTAAGACTCTGGATTTTGTTTAAAAAAAGTAATATTACTTTGGAAGGATTTGTAGATAAAGAGTGAAATAATGCTCCCTGGATAGTTGGGTGTAGTATAAACAAGCCTCATTTCTATGTTGTTTTGTATAAATAAATAAAAGAATGTATAAATCATTACTTTATTTAATGATAAATGTAACAGTATTTAAAATAAATGCCATCCTAAGCTGCTATAAATCAGCATAACTATGCCTATTTTGGAGCACATGGTCACAAACTGAGAACCTAGCTCTTTTGGATACCACCTGGAAGTTCCTGGTCATTACAAAGAATTTGTTGAATGCTATGGAACCTTTTTCCCTCTTGGAAAAAAGTGATTGTTTACTTTGAAGGTGATGCCTTCAGTTATGTTTCATGGAAAGTATTAATAATATCTCATGCTGAAAATGTGTCATTGACATAGCTATTCACAGTAGTGTTATCTCATGTATGTGCTTTAGGTGAGTGTTGTTTTACATTTCTCTTGATGCCTTTGCGTGGTTTAGGCCTGCTAACCTGGAAAAGCAGTTTACATTGGTTTTAGTTATTTTTCTGCATGTTGAAGCTGATCTAGTTTCTACTGTTTTGAGAACTTGCTACCTTTTTTCTGACTTTAAAAGTAAGTATCTAAAAAAACCCAAAAACCCCAACAACCTGATTTTGCATTTCTCATTTTCAGTCAAAAAAAATCCAAGCCCAGCTGAAAGAGCTTCGTTATGGGAAAAAGGATTTGATTTTTAAGGTAAGTTTTATTTCTCTATACTTAGTTAAGGTGTTTGAGTTACTATAGTATTGAAGTAATCTAGGAGTATAATAGCTACCTTTATTACTGTAGTTGTAAGGAACCGTTTCCTTCTCACTGCACAGAAAAGAGCTCAAAGCACCAAAACCAGATGTAATATCTTCAGGCAATTTCAGAAACATCGTGTATTCTTGTTTCTCTTTTTCTTTTTTTTTCTTTTTCTTTTTTTAATTTCCCAAACCACTATAACAGGGACAGTGCTTTTTATTATTTTGCTTTCTGTGGCAAAAAAAAAGAGAAGATTCAAAGCCTAAGCCCTTGTCTGGTGTGTTTGTTTTTAAATAGAAAAATGCAGTAGCAGGTATTTAATTTATGAATATCTGTATTTACATGCTCACATAAAGCAATGCTCCAGTTTCCTGCTGGTGACCAAAAGCTATTGCCCTATTCTATATATTCTGTAACATGTTTCTCAGCTTTCTAACAGAACAATAGTATATTTTGGAGATCTTGTATTCTCTTTGATTAGCAGTTGTTCATAGGATTGACAAAAAAAAAACCTGTGGGAGAAGTGGGTACATAACAAAACATACACTGCTGAAGCGCGGCAAATCCTTGTTAACACAGGGAGAAGCTAATCCCTGTTAAAGGAGAGATTCAGGTCACCTGACTGGAGACTGCTAATTGAGCAGTGCTTTTATTCCTGGCATAAAGGATGAAGATAAGTAGTCATCTTCAAAGTGGCTAGAGATAGAATTACTTGCAAAGTAATTCAGCTCAATATGAGGTCCAAATTGCCTTCCGTAAGTCTTTAACTCTCTCTACTGTCCCTCTATTGTATGCGTAGTGCTGTGAAGATGAAATATTATAGCTCATTTAAAAAACTGTCATGGGTTCAGCAGCAGCAGTCATTTTTCTTTAAGCAGTAGCTGGTGTAGCACTGTGTTTTGGATTTTT
>JASSUY010038327.1:15136-28352 GCA_032466535.1 Forpus xanthops | reverse complement strand
TGGAACTGTTGGAACAAGTCCAGAGGAGGGCCACGAGGATGATCAGGGGACTGGAGCACCTCCCTTATGAAGATAGGGTGAGAAAGTTGGGGCTATTCAGCCTGGAGAAGAGAAGGCTATGTAGCACCTTCCAATATCTGAAGGGGACCTATAAGGATGCTGGGGAGGGACCCTTCATGAGGGACTGTAGTGAAAGGATAAGGGGTATTGGGTTTAAACTTAAGCAAGGGAAGTTCAGATTAGATGTAAGGAAGTTCTTTACTGTAAGGGTGGTGAGGCACTGCAATGGGTTGCCCAAGGAAGTTGTGAATGCTCCATCCCTGGCAGTATTCAAGGCCAAGGTGGATGAAGCCTTGGGTGAGATAGTTTAGTGTGAGGTGGCCCTGCTCATGGCAGAGCAGTTGGAACTAGATGATATTAAGGTCGTTTCAACCCAAATCATTCTATGATTCGACAGCAGAACTTGGGAAAATAATGTGTTTTGTTTGTAACAAGTACACAAGAGGTTGGAGTGAGAAGATAACTTGGTTTCACATTTGTAATGTAGAAGCAGTGTCCGCTTGAGCTCTTTGATCTGTGGGAAAATAGTTTTAAGAGGAAAGCACCCTGGAGGCTGTTTTTAATTTTATGTCTCCTTGCACAGATAAAATGATTGATTGGATTTTTTTTTTCTTCTAAATGCAATATGAAGAATTCTACATATAAGGTTTTTTGCCTATATAAAGTGCTAAAGTAAATTTTGTTTACAGCTGTTTAGGATTGAATTCTAACTATACGTTTTTATAGATGTATCACCTGCAAAATGTTGAATTAAAACACCTCTTTATAATACCACCTCCTGCAATAGATTTACACTATGGCGTCTTCTGAAGAATTTGTAATATATTTGGTAAGATTACTGTTGAGATTTGTGTCTACCTCATCAGTAGAATCATCTCACACGTGTGTGTATCTTGGAGACATCCTGGTAGGACTTGGTGCATTGTAGGTTGCCAGGATCTGGATGGTGCTTTTGCTATGAAAAAATGTATACGTGTTAGCTGTCTTGAGTGGAAGATCTGGGTAGGAATCACCATAAACAGATTTCATTTCAACATTGCAGGAAGGGAAGGTTGAGGTACCTTCCAGTGTAGTATTCTGTGGTACCATGTTCACACTTGACCCCAATGCATGCCCAATAGAGGTTGCCTTGAATCATGTTAAAGCTACAGCATTTTTTCACCACTTAGACTGTGACCACTATCCTAGTTTCCAAATGCATCTTTTGGGGCCAATGCAAACAAATATTTTTTGTGCTTAGATGTTGCAGATAAGCTTCCAGCAATATATTGAGTATACTGGGCAGCAAGTTCTATCTACCAGTTTCCTTCTACATGTTGCAAATACTATTTGCTTAATTTTTATTTTTCCAGATGGAAGATGCTTTGTGATTTAACTGTTTTCCAAGTGCAGGGAGCTTTGGTTTCATGAGGCAGAAAGGCATTCATGTGAAGTATTTGCATAACGTTTGAGATAACAGAATGGTTTGGTGTATGGCAGAAAGGTTCCTCTGCTCCCTTTTACCCCTGCAGAGCTGAAGACAGTTTTTTGGTGGGCTTCTGGGGAGCTTGTGCCCATGCTTTTGAAGGTTGAGGGCTTATTCATGCATGTGTCTTTGATTTATGGGGTGATAATGCCATAAAGACCTGCTGGTGGAAGAGGCAAAAGGATGTAGCAGCTGTGGAGTGGGATCAGTTAATTTCAAATAGCCATTACCTATTCCAGTTTAATTTGTACTGAGTAACTGTCGGATGCTCTAATTGGGGAAATAGGAGCAAAGCTGCTTTTCATGCCATGAAAGACCATGAGGGGAGGAAATCGTTGTGAGAGCAGCCCAAACAGGCAGTGCTTGGCATCAGGCACAGTGCTGCTGCTTGTGTCTTGGTGTGGTGAACATGAACAGAGCCCACTGCAGTTTATGTGCATTGCAGAATTGTTGATATTTGAAGTATCTGCAACTAACTCATGCTTGTTTGTAGATACTGAACTCTTTTAGTGAGGTCAGAGATCTAAAGTGCTGTTACATGTGCTTGTTCCTCTTTCTTATGAGATACCACTGTCAAGGATGCTCTGAAGGTTGCCACTGTCATGGAGAACAGGCAGTGAGTTGTTAGCCCTTTTACCTCTCAGCATGCATGAGCCTTCGGGAGGGGGGTTCTGCTGTAATCACTTCCTGTTTTAATTAATGGGCTATTGAAAGCAATTTATTTTATATCTTTTTCTCCAATGATCAAGTGATCCCTGGGTTGATGGGTTTGTCACAGCTTAATTAATCATAGAATCATAGAATAGTTAGGGTTGGAAAGGGCCATAAGATCATCTAGTTCCAACCCCCCTGCCATGGGCAGGGACACCTCCCACTAAACCATGTCACCCAATGCTATGTCCAACCCGACCTTGAATGTCAGTGTGCACAGTATTTGAATAAAGCAGACTACCTTTACAGGATTTATAGAGGGGTTTTTGTCTTTTTGTTTTCTTGGTGGTTTTGTTTGGTTGGGTTTTTTTTTTTGCCTTTTTAATAATCTTTCCATTCCTTCACACTGAAACATTACGTGGGATGGAACTCAGACTGCATTGGTCAAAGTAGTAGTTTTTCTTGGGTCAAAACCCCACTTTTTTTTAGAGGTTAAAAGAGGAGGTTTTCCCATTATTTAGGTAATTAAGATGTTACATAGAAATAATTCCATTCTGTTTAATTTTTTAAAAGTTCTGTTTGTGCGTCTGTGTGTGTGTCCTACCCCGAGTTGCTGATATGAGTAGACGTGATGCTTTCTTTATATCTTAATTGAAGTTGCTTGATTTTGGTACAGTGTGAATTCTTCTCTCAATGCTATTTACAGTTCTGTTTTGAAGGTTTGTGTCAGAGCAGTTCTGGAACTGTCTGAGGATGAAAAAGCCTAAGTTGTCTGCAGCTGTATAAGTTAACAGCCCTTGACATGGGTAGAGCTGTGCCATTTGTGTCAGTTGAGCATCCAGATCAGTATTTCTCGTTATCTTGCACAGAAGAACAGTAGTCCATTTTCACTCACCCATTGTTTGCTACAAGAACAGTTTTGAGATATTTCAGCTTTTCTATTTTGATTTGCTGGTTTTTCATTTTTAACACATCTTCCCAAAAAAGTCCTTGATTTGTTTTTGTAAATAATACTACTAAAAAGGCATGAAAAACATAGGCAGAAGGGAGGCTTTGGCTTTGAAAGTTACAACCACTTAGCTGTTGGTTTTTTTCCCTCTTTTCAAAGTGAAATGGCTTAGATCTTCAGTACTAATGCCATTATTCTAGAGAAAAGCTTTCAGTGTTAGATTGTAGTGTACTTATTAAGTATGTCTGGAGAATGGTAGGAAAAATTAAATTACTTTTCAGGTTTAGTTTGGTGAGAACTCAGCATTTCCATAAACTGAGAGAGTGGCTATTTGATACTTCAATAGCTTGCTGTAATAAGGAACTAATAGTTTTCTGACTTACTCAGCTTAGCTTGTTGACCCAAAAATAAATTATAGGTTTTCTGAGGAACTTTAAAATAACTCAGAAACCTTACCTTAAGTGATAAGGAATGTGACTTGTATAAAAGGGTAATCAAATGTGCCTGTAAAATAACATGCCTTGCTGCCAGCAGGTAAGACAGTGATATATGTGCCCAAGCACATGTGAATAGTGTTAAACAGGGTCAAACAAGCGTCTTTACTGTGCTAAATCACTGCATATGTCTGGCAGGGCCTGTGTTGTTAAGTGCTTAAGATGGTTTGAGTTCTCTCTTCCCTTGGGGCAGTGTTGTGTAGGGGTATGGTCCATGCGTGTCAGCCTCCTCAACCAAGGGGACAGTGGCAATTGCCTTATGGACATCTGGCCAGATAGAGAGGAAAAGGGGAGGTCAGGGTTCATAAGGTGCTGTAGACTGGTCATGTCTCCCCGGTTGTGTCCCTTTGGTTGTATAAAAGGTTTCATCCTTTTGCATAGCTGTATCACTGGGCAAAGTAAAAGGCAGCTTTACTAGTCAAGCTGAGCAAACAGCTGATGGAAGCAGTCACTTATGATGTCAAGTAACTTTAATTTGGCTTGTGTTGACCTTCAGAAGATTTTTTTTTTTTTCTCGTGTTGCTCATAATGCTGAATCTTCAGGAAAGCATAAGGTGTATGTAGGAAAGACAGTATATCATAGAACAGCTCAGGTCGGAAAGAACCTCAGATTATCTGGGCCACCCTTTGGTGAGAAGGAAAGCCTCAATGAGATCACCTGGCACCCTGTCCAGTTGTGTCTTGAGAACCTGGAGTGATGGAGACTGTTCTGTGTCCTGTGGGAACTTGTTCCAGTGATTGAGTGTTCTCACTGTAAATAAGAAATCAGTTTATATATATACACATAAATATATTGTCAGCTGCATCCATAAAACTGACCGTCCCCTTGTTGGCCTCGTAGTCATTTATTCAACAGGTGCCTCTTATGTCTCATCTTCTCCTTCCACCATCCTTCTGTAAGGGTATTTTTAAAGCTTAGTTGCTGAGATGGGATGTGCAGTAGCTGAGTGAGTAGGGGCAGGGACAGCGAGGAGCCTGTTTCCAACAAGCCTTGTAACTTGGTAAAGAAATAAGGAGCAGCTCAGTTGCTCTGGCACCCTTGTGGGAAAGCTGTATCAGATGGAGAAGGCTGGGAAGTGAAGTGTTACCAAACTATGCTACAGCTCCTTTGGCAGTTTGTTCAGAGTTGTGCCGTGTACACTCTTTAAAATGGCATGCATACCTCAGCACATTGCTGGCTTTAGTGGAACAACATGTGGCTCAATGCTGATGGGAATACCATCCTGCATAATACTCGACTGTTAAGTTTCTTCCAGCTGCATATTTCATTTTAACTGTTTGCTGCTGAATGCAGCAGAAGTTGGACACATAAAAGTCAGGGTGTTAGACTGACTCTTCAGTTTCAAAGAGTTGGGAAGGGGGGAAGTTTAATTTGCTGGCTTGCTTTTCCAAGCCTGTGCCAGAGACTTGACAGAACGGGAAGATTAATGTTAGTAGGCTGCAGTATGGCACTGATTGCTATGGAGCACTCCAGGCCAGCCCACCAGTGGGACTGTGCTGTGATTTGCAGTACAAGGGAAGGCTTTGTCCACTTTTATCAAACGCTACATTTCTAGCTAGCTGTTTGCCAGAAAAGCACAGTAGGCATGCTAGAAATAGCCCTTCCACTGCAAGGGGACTAATTCCATGAGATGCAGGGCCAGATGAATTTTCCTCTGTTCTGGAAAACATATTCTAGGCATTTTCATAACTGAGACTTTTATACAGATACTCTTTCAAGCAACTGTCTGCAAAAGTATTAAAGCCAAATTTCTGTTGGGACTAGAACTGGTCTTTGTAGGGTTTTTTTTGGGAGGGAACCAAAACTACAGCAAATCACCTTGACCAAAAACCAGATCACCTGATTAACTTTTTAAGCTACGTGAAGCATTTAAAGTTATAATTAAATGGTGAGAATTAATTCAGATGAGCAAGGGACTTGTAAAAGTCACAAGCTCTGGTGATTTGGATTTAAAGTGATCAGTTTAGAATTGATAGTGGTAAGCCTTTAAGAAATCTGCAAGAGAAACCTCTGTAAAGTATGATTTGCTGAGTGTCTCATGAAAACAGCGCTTCAGGAATGAGGCAGTGCAGGAAGGAATGAATACTTGTGTTCCTTCTCCTTCATCCTGCAGCAGAAAGGAGGAGCTGAGAGAAATGATGGCAGAAAAGGTGTGAGGTATTCACTGTCTGTGTCCACACAGGAGGGATATAGGTTTCTTTAATGTAATAGAGGGACATGTAGAAGAGTACAGTCATAATCTTTTCTAGAGATGAGTGTCTTTCCTCTAGACCTAAGAAGAGTGGGGAGTGCTTATGTGCTGGCTACGTAGCTAAATATTGGCTTTGTAGACAGGGGTGTGTTTGCCATATTCCAGTGTTTTCCCATTAAAGACTGGTTTCATTGCACCTGTGCCCCAGGAATTCAGCCATATCTGCTTGTACAGGGGATACAGCACAAATAGCTTGATCTGAATGTCACGGGTGAGCTAGCTCGTTTGTTTTTACCTAGTTTCTGGCCCTTTCATCTCCATAAAGTAGAACAAATCTGGCTTTTGACTATGAACTGCCAAACTCGGCTGAACAAGGCAGCAGAACACAGCTTTCCAAATGCTCATGAACATCTGACTGATGAATGAATGATGGTTGTCTGAATGAATTGTGTTTATCAAGTTATGACAAATCAACGTTTTCCTCTAGCTCAGTATTTGTTTTTGTATTGCTGTAAACAGCAGTTACCGAGTGGTTTGAAAATGCTTATTCCTTCTTTTTTCTTCTAAAGGATCTGGAGGTGTACTTGCACACAAGGCTGATACTCCCTCAACAGAGGTTTCTCCTCCAAGTCCCAGTCCTCTGAAAAAAAGCGGATCAATCAACTGGCCTTTCCCTGACAGAATTAAATCTCCCAGAACTGTGAGGAAGCTTTCCATGAAAATGAAAAAGCTGCCAGAGCTGAGCAGGAAGCTGAGTGTCAAGGGAAGTTCAAGCCATACTAGTTCAGATAATCCTCCTTCCCTGCTGAAAGCCAGGGATACAAGCCATACAGTGTCTTTGCCATCTTCTGGAAACTCAACCGCAGCTGCCAGCAGGAATGTGATAAGTCGTTACCACCTTGACAGCAGCGTGTTGTCGCAACACACCCCCAAAAAGAAAAGGTCAAGGAGCTCCAAATCCTTCAGCAAAGGTGGCTACCTCAGTGATGGTGACTCTCCTGAACTTATAACAAAATCCGGTAAACATGGGCATGAAACCAAGTGTGGGAAAGGAAAGGAGAGCCTTCCAAGTAACGGTGGTAAAACTGAAATAGATATTGATGCCTTCAAACACTACAACTTTTCTGATCAACCCAAATGCTCTCAGTACCTCTCTGGACTCATGAGCATTCACTTTTATGGTGCTGAAGACTTAAAACCACCAAGAATAGACTCAAAAGATGTCTTTTGTGCAATACAGGTTGATTCAGTAAACAAAGCAAGAACAGCCTTGCTTACGTGTAGGACAGCATTCCTAGATATGGACCACACGTTCAACATAGAGATCGAAAATGCACAGCATTTGAAGCTGGTGGTGTTCAGTTGGGAGCCCACCCCACGGAAGAACCGTGTGTGCTGTCATGGAACCGTGACTCTTCCCACTCTCTTCCGAGTGGCAAAGACGCATCAGCTGGCTGTCAAACTGGAGCCCAGGGGGCTTATTTACGTCAAGCTGACACTCATGGAGCAGTGGGAGAACTCTCTTGATGGCCTCGATGCAGATCGGGAGCCTGTGATGTTTGGGGTAGATGCTCGAAAAGTTGTAGAGAAGGAAAACGCAGGCTTGATGGTGCCCCTTTTGATGCAGAAATGCATCCTGGAGATTGAAAAGAGAGGCTGTCAGGTACTGTGCATATTTTAATCTGTTCTGTTAATACTTATGTGTTAGGGTAACAGTTGTCACAGAATGTATGCAGTTAGTTGGAAAGAGGAAATGAAAAACACTTTTACATGTAAGTTTTTGCTTTGCTTTGCTGCTCTTGTTTGGTAAGCACTAGTCACTGTTATGTGGGAAGAGTAACAGAACTGTGTGAGATCAATGTGTCCAACTTGGCCTTTGCAGGGGAGATGTACTCAAAATAGTGCTTTAGGACTGGGATAGTGAAATGAATCTGGAGCCCCCACCATGTGGAGTCACTCTCAGAAAGCAGAGTTGGGTACTTGAAAATGCTTGATTCCTGAGACATGGATCATTCCATAAGGACATATATCTAAATGCAGAAATTAGTATAATGTTCCCTCCTCCCCAAAACTGAGGCATCCTGTGCTGTTACTCAAAGTAATGAGGACGGGTCTTTTGACAAGGTTTTGCATACATATGTTCAGTCTCAAGCCAATGTGCCAAAGACTTGGTCTGGCACACTGATGATGATGAAGACCCCAGGGAATTGAATTATTTGTTTCCCCATGCCACTGCCCCTGGCCTTTCTTCAGGTTGTTCTCAAAATCAGAACAGGAGATGAATGGTGTAAAGCAGTGGTGCCCAGATTCTTCTCTTCATCTTAATACAGTTTTTTTGGTTGATGTAAGGTAGTGGACAAAAATATGTTTGAGGAATGATGTTAGACAAGAAGGAACAGGAAGGGCTATTCAAGGTGGGATGGAGGAAGGACTCTTGCATGCTGTTCCACAGCATGTGTGAGCCCTTGGTTTCTTGTGCACCTGTTCTTGCTCCGGTGAAATTGAGAAGTAATCACACCTACCACTGTTTCTATTTTAAATTGCTGACAGGTTGGATATAGTTCCAGGTGTTAAGAGATTAACTCTGTTATTTATAACCTAGGTCATAAAATACAGAAAAATCTTGCTTCTATGTAGTTGCTTTGCTGAAAGTCACTGCTGATAACAACTGTATGATTCTTATTGTGAATGCTTCCGTTCTTACACAGAGCAGTGGAAAAGAGAAGTTTTATTCTTACCAATGTGTGTCTCCCATGGTTTCAGCATTTTATTTTGGGCTTATTAGCACCTAGTCATGCAAATGACATTGGGTAATCAAGGCAACACCGGTAATGAACTGATTGGGATCTGAATTGTGTGGATTTACCTGGTGTTTTTGAGCATGAAATCTGTTTTGTGTGTTTGCACAAGGAGAACCAAAAATGAGAAATATACTGTTAACGTTTTTTTTTAACCATGTGCTTGCCTCACATTTATATATATTCTGTGTACTGCAGACTGCTATCACAATGTGTTACCTGCACCTGAATTCAGATCTGGCATTTGAAAAGTTTAAAAGAAATTATCTTAGGTAAATACTAGATTGTGGTCAGTCTTGGGAAGAATGGGTACAAATTCAATTGGGTAACTGTCTATTTATTTAAATAAGAATTAATATGTGGTCAGACAGATACTCTTGCTTTCAAACCCAGATTTGTATGGTCTAAGTCAGTACAGTCTAAGTCAGGGTTTCTTTTTTGTTTGGGTTTTTCTGTGTGTGTGTTTTGTTGAGGTTTTTTTGTTTGTTTGTTTGTTTGTCTTTGGGTATTTTTTTGTCTTTTGAGTCCATGGGAGTTTTGGACTAACCTTTTGCTACTCAGTACAGCTGCCTATGAAGTTCATTAAAATAAAATTAATATGTTTAAGACTTAGTTCCTTTAGATCATAGGAGTGCTTTGTGTAAATGGTGTTGATGAAAATGAAAAGTAAATAATGATAAAATGCAAGATTTGAGTGCATGAAAGTACATGATTTAACCAGTAATTCAGACCAAGACCATTGTGGGTTTCATTCTTGTCACTTCGAGCAAATTAAATAACCCCTGTTTTGCATAAAACCTTTACTATGATTTGAAACACATGTAGGTCAGCATCTTGTCATCTTTAAAACAGCATATTGTAGGTGTAATAATGGAGTATGGTTTATTTTGTTGCTTGTTTGTTTTTTTTCTTAATTGGCTTGTAACATTTTTTAATAGGTAGTTGTATGACTGTTTTTTTTCTACTTAATGGTTAATAACCTTATTTTGGTAAATATATGAAATTTATGTGATTTGAAATACGTAAAGCTCATACCATTTCTCCTCCTAATTTCTTTCGGCTGAATTTCCATTTCTGCCTTGTATAATTAAATTAGGAAAAATAATGGTGATCTAAATATGTAGGATGAGAACAGAGGTTTCATCAGTGTTTCTTTTCCTGAGTTTGTGTAGGAGCAAAGCATTAAATTATTCTAATTTAAAACTCCTGTCAACAAAATAGTGCTCAGGTTGTTCACCATTATGGAAAACGCTAGTGTTATTCAGCACTTCACAGACCCAACTGTGTGTCTTGTGAAACGTTTTGATACCGTACATGACCATTTGATTTGCACTGATTAAATTTCTTTAATACAAATTTCCAAACAGTTGGTTTAGTTGCACTTCTTGGATGAGACAACACATAATGCCAGTTATTAGTCCCCTCTGCAGGGAAATGACTGATGTAGGCTGTTGTTTTTGCTTCTAGGTGGTAGGCCTTTATCGGTTATGTGGCTCAGCAGCAGTTAAGAAAGAACTTCGAGAGGCATTTGAGAAGGACAGCAAGGCTGTTACCCTCTGTGAAAGCCAGTACCCGGATATTAATGTCATAACAGGTAATAGATTGACTTGCTTTCTTATAGTATGTTCCTAAAGTACCTTTAGAAGGTGAAGTTTTGCTCTGAGCTAGTTTTCTGTTGTCATTCAACAAGCTGTTAACTGCTGTTTTGTATTGATAAAAGTTGGGTAAGGATGAGTGCAGTAGGGATGTACAAGTATGAAGCAGCAGTGATTTGGAGGGAGGATATGGAAGCTGCTTTCAGTAACTGCTCCACCAGTTACAGAGGGAAGTGGAAGTCTGAAAGGAGCCAAGGTTCCCTGAGCCAGTTTAGGCTCTGCTGTTGGTTTGTATTGGAGTGGATTACTTGGCTGTGATCAGGCACGTCAGCTATGCTAGCAGCTCAACAATGTGATTCCAAGGGCCTTCTTGGCTAAACTCCTTGTTCTCCCTTTATGTTGTAGATTGCAGGACTTCTGGAAACCCATAGTCTTGCTTAAACTGCTTAAACTGCAGGAAAGAGCCTTCATTTGGTCATTGCTTCTTTTAAAACATAATTAAGTAGCAATTTTCTTCTTCTCACTGGAGCAGCCATTCGCTTGCTGTCATGCAGCAAGCTCTTGGCAAAGGTCGGAAGGACTGGGAGTACAGGAGTGAGAGGTCTGTATCTGTATCAGCTCTTTACATGGGTGCCTTCACAGGAGTTGCATAACTGAAGTGAGCTGTTGAGGTTGGTTTTGTTTGCCTAGAAGTGGAACAGTTTTATAACTATTGACACTTGTTATGTGAGCCAAAGTTACTTTAATTTCAGGTACCACTGAGTAAACCAGTTTCTCTGGGAAATTAGTCAGAAGCATTAATTTCCTACCTATCCAGGGATGGAAAATGTAACAACAGTAGCCAGGGTAAAAATTTCCTGTGCCAAAGCCTTTTCTGTAGCATACGGCATCCAGCTGTATGGGACAGTTCTACCTTATTTAGTGGTTTATTTCATTTCAGTGTGTTAGGAATTGATTTTGTTCATTACACTTTAGTCTTCTGGCACTAGTTTGTATAATTATACTACTACTTGGTGACTTTTACTAGGTTAAGTGAACCCTTTGGTTCAGAATGTACAATGTAGTCTGTTCATCCTGCTTGCCTTGGCAGAGTTTTGCTGTTGGGTTCAGTGTTGCTCTGAAGTACAAGCATTCTCGCAGCAGCAACTTGTGTTTCTGTTGGTATACACAGATGGTATATACCCTTTATTAAGGATCATTTAAACTGGATACATTTCTTCTCTTTACAAATAAATAAATGAGAAAAAATAGTGATAACTTCTAAGATCAGATTGTTCCATGAAATTATTGAAGCCCTGTTTTCTCCATGATTTTTGTAAATCAATTCAGAATAGGGGGAATAAAAACCCTCCGGTGCTTTCTACCAAAAAGCAGAAACTGCCTGTTGTTAACTTGTAAGCGCACAAATGGTCTGGATCGAAAGGGGAACCTGCATTTTCTGCTAACAGACCTAGACACCCACTGTGCTTAGTGCTAGCAATAAAGGAGCCCACAAAACCTCTCTTGAATATCCTTAGGGAGTTGGATTGCGGGGGAGTGTTTTCCCTGGTGTTTTACTGCTATATTTGCAATGCTGAGGCTGATGCACACAATTCATACTTTTATCAGCCAAAACATATGTTCCATAAAATATGAATCCTCAGCACAAATCTTGGCTGATTTGGAGAGAAGTGCTGCCTCGTGTCCCTCTGAAATGTGAGTAGCGCTCCTTTGTGAAGAGATTAAAAGGATTTTTTGGTTTTGACAGGTCTCCAAAGACTAAAGAATGAACATTTAATGACTCAGTCTTGACTGAGAAATGCTCTTGGGGTTGGCAGAGGCTTACACACAAATTAAGTCTGATTGTAGCTCAAACTGGAGCGTGCAGCTCATCTTTGGAACTGACCAGGAGTCATGTTGCACAGTGTCTGTTCGCATCCACGTGAATTCATATCTCTGCATAAAGCATGCAATGCTATTAACAGCTCAGTGGGCCAGAAAAATGAGGAATTAATGAAGTGGATGGCTGTTTGTGCATGCTGTCTAAATTTGTTGTGTGTGGTTGTGTCAAGGCAAATGTGCTAGTGGGCTGGCAACAGTGGGAAGTGTAGATTCATGGCAAAAAATAGTAGCAGCCTCTTACAGGGCTAATTTAGCTGAGTGAATAGCAAAAGGATTTAGAAAGGTCAGGGTGCATTAAACTATCCTGTTAGTCAGGGCTGAACAGGAGAAAGTCCTTTGACAGGTGTTAGTCCTATGACTGTGGATGCTATTACAGAATTTCCTACTAAATGATTACTAATGGACAGTTGTGAGGTTTTCAGTGTTATAAAGGGATTTGGTTACGACAGACCAGTTCGTACTGTAAGTTGATTCTTATGTCAGCCTCCCCCTCCAAAAAAAAGCACAATAGAAGCAAAGATCCTGGTAAAAGTCAGCATCTTTTGCTAGTGCTTTGCTTACGGAAAAAGGAAAATATCCCAAACCATGCTGTAGAGCATCAGCTTCTGCCACATTTTTCTCTTAAATATTTTAACCAGCTAATTCACGCATGGAACATGGGCCTCTAAAATACAGGGAAGATATAAAATTAGGTAGGCAGAGAGGAATATGGTGAATTTGATAAACAAAAACTAGCCCCTTAAGTGGAGCTGTAACAGAAGTGGCATATTCTTTATGAAACAAACAAAATACACCAAAACATATTCCAGGACATCTGTGTGCTTTTTGCCTTGGTAGGTGAGGAAATGTATATGTTTCCCCAAACATGTTGCTGGCACTGGGATGTTTGCTTATCATTTTATAGCTGCAAATAAACTGAACAGACAGATTAACTGCCACTGCATATAAAGGAGGAAGTGTGTCGTAGTTTGAGGCCCCTCAAACAGTTCTGCGCAACCCCCCCCCCCCCTTTCTTCCCCAGTCCCGGGGAAATGCGAAGGAGAATCAAAAGAACGCAACTCCCACAGGTTGAGATAAGAACAGTTTAGTAACTAAGGTAGAACATAAATCACTACTGCTACCACCAATAAT
>JASSUY010038327.1:0-15036 GCA_032466535.1 Forpus xanthops | reverse complement strand
CTTCTTCCCGGCTCCCCTCCTCCCTGGCAGAGCATGAAACTCAGAAAGCCCTTGGCCAGCCTAAACACTCTAAGCCATAACTATAAACACTGATGTTATCAGCACTGTTCCTAAGCCAAAAAATCCAAAACACAGTGCTTACCAGCTACTACTTAAAGAAAAATGACTGCTGCTCCTGAACCCATGACAAAGTGTCATGCAGCTGAAGACTTTGGTGTTTGTAAAAGCTCCTTCCTTGAACAAGAGGGGACTGCTAAGAGCCCTTTCCTTGCCTCTTCCTCACCCCGATGAGGAGAGGTGCCCACTCGGTGCCTGGTGTATCCGCTCCTGTGCACACCTCTGGAGGCAGTGCTCCTTCCTGTGCTGGCTTCACTCCTTTCTTTGTGATGCTGCCTTGTATGAGTTGGAGAAACTGCTGGGATTGCAGGAATGGGATTGCTGGTGGCCCTAGCCTCATGGGAAGGTTGCGGAGATACCTCCTGCCTCTTAGCTGAGTCCATGGTTCACTATGCCATGTTACTGTCATCCTCCCACCTCTTGCTCACAAGTGTAAGGAGTGTCACTGACACAGAGGTTTTCTCATGGTTCAGATGAAGCTGATATCCCTTAGTGGTCCCAAAAAGCAGTGGAAAGCAAATCTGTACCTTGTTAAAGGCAGCTGTTCTTGTGTCTCTTGTGAAGGTGTCCTAAAGGATTACCTGCGAGAGCTACCCTCTCCCCTAATAACCAAGCAGCTCTACGAAGCAGTGTTGGATGCCATGGTGAAAAATCCCTTGAGAATGACAGCAAACGGCTGTGAGAATGATCCAAGTGATTCTGAACACACAGCAGCCCTTCTGGATTGCCTGCCAGATGTTGAGAAGGTGAGTGGTGTTAGCAGGGGCAAGTAAATTGCATGCTTCAGAAAATAAGGGATGTTTTCACACTGGAAATAAAACTTCAAAATAGGTACACCCATCTCCTGACTTAACAGTCCACTTGGGTTTTTGATGCCCTATGTCTTTCAAAATACTTCCATGCTGTGATTAATTGGAGGCTCTGTGTAACTGGGTTTATCCTGGGTTGCATTTTATATTGTCTCTGTAAAACTGAATTAAAAGCTGTGACCACTACTTTTACGCTGTTTGATTGAAGATTATTGTCCTGTGGTGTCCTTTTCCATTTCTGTGGAGCTCTCTGATCTATATAGCGTAATCACAAGGGCAAATGCATTTGCCTTTCTTAAGTATGTACAATAGAACCTTTGTTTACCACTGTGCAGTGTAATAGTGGTATGTCCTGACACCTCCCAAATGCAGAAAATCACAGTTAGCCTATTTCTAGGGGGCACATAGAGAGTGAGTGGCCTGCGCAGTACCTGGAAGCTTGTTCTGATGCTGGGATCATACTGAATGTTTCTTTATTTTCTAATGTACTGCATCATCAGTACTGCTTCTGCAGCTTCTTTCCCCTCTCCTCCTGTTCCCTTTCCACTGTGAGAAAACTCATCAATGTAAAACTGAGATCAGGTAAGAAACAAGCTGTATTTTACTGGAGAGTCTGTCTTAATTAGTCTGCTCCATGATAGTTTAATATGGCTTTCCTAATTCAGGACTGTCTTATTCGATTGATGAGTGTTGGTAGAAAAAAAATAGCTGTCAGCCTTGCTCTTAGTCTCTGGAGCAGCAATGTTAGGATGTCAGCACCACCAATGTCAAGTGTTTTGTTTCCTGAGCAGCATTTTGTTCTTTTAGGCTACCCTGAAGATGCTGTTGGATCACCTGAAACTAGTGGCTTCTTACCATGAAGTAAATAAGATGACATGCCAGAATTTAGCCGTATGTTTTGGGCCTGTGTTGCTGAGCCAGAGGCAGGAGACCACCAACCATAACAACAGAGTCTTCATCGACTCAGAGGAGCTTGCTAGTGCCCTGGACTTCAAAAAGCACATAGAGGTTCTTCACTATTTACTGCAGCTGTGGCCAGGTACTGTTTCATGAACCATTGCTGTGTGGTTGTACTGTGCAACAGTGTATGTTAATCCACAGGATGACTGAGCAGCATCATAATTCCTAAAACACAAGGTACTACGTTATCACCTGGTAATCTAAAGAAATCTTATCAATTTTATAATCTACTTTTTATATTTGGTCATTTTAATAGGAAATACGTTGTTTTAATTTCTTTCTTGTCAGATGGCAGGGTTTGAGTATAATGTCAGAAATGGTGGAGTGTGCTTTATGTGAGTAAAGACACGAGAAAAAACAAACCTAATGACAACGAGGCTTCAACATCTGAACTAGGGGGTTTGGGAATGGTTTTTGGTTTGTTGCTTGGGATTTTGTGTGCTTTTGTTTGGTTTTGATTGTTTGGTGGTTTTATGGGGGCTTTGTTTTATTGTTTTTTGTTTTTGTTTTTTTTTCCCACCTGCTCTCCTGCTTTGACCATTCAGGATTAACTGTGTATGGAATTCTTTAGTTGTTTGGTCTCTGACATAATCCAAAGGGCTGCTTTATTTCTTCACTTGCAATTTGGCATAGTTGGGGATGTCTTGACAGTCTGATAACAGTTTGCTTGCATTAGGCAGGGCTAGCCACTCTGCCTTCATTTCCAGCTGAGCAAGTCAGTGGCTCAGGTGAGTGTGCTGGATGGATGTCACTGCAAAAGCTGCTTGTGGATGATGCTCTTCACATTATTTCCATACTCTGGTGACCTGGTGGTGGCCGTGCCCTGGGGTCACCTCCTGTGACAGCCAGCCCTTGCGGCTGTAACAAGTACACACTGACCCTGCTCTGGGTCAGTGCAGCAGGGAAGCTGCTGGCTGTTGTCTCTGCCTGAAGATAAGAGGAAGAGGAGACTTAGTTTGACATATGGTGCATCTTCATGACGGGCTTGAGGTGGCTGAGGACACTTCTGCTCTATTGTGAGTTGCAGTTGGGCAGTCCCAAAGCTGCTGACCACCAATAACCAAAACAGGTTATCAGTCAGTGAGCCTTCACAGGAGAGAAACATGGCTGGAGAAGGAGGGAGACTGATAGCTCTTCGGGCAGCAGATGCTGTGCACGAGCTAATTATGAAACCCTGGGAATGGCTTATGGCGTAGCTGCTGTGGAAAACAAGTAGGTAAATGCAGCTCTGCCCATAGGTGTTTGCATTGCTGTAAAGGGGATGGGAGTAGGGTCAGTAGTGGAGTTTTCCTTCACCTTGAAGAGGAGAGACGGACATTGTCCCTTGGGTTGCAAGAAGTGAACATTGTGCTAAACGGGTGGTAAAACACGAACACAGAGACGTGAGCAGGTGTACACCAGACAGTGTAAACAGAACAGTTGGACCCGATGGAAGGATCCCAGCCTGCTCCCTTACATTTAATCTTCTGTAGATCGAGACAGCTTGATAATCAACATGTTGTGCAATACTTCAATTTCCGTATTTTTCCAACTGAAAACAAATAGTCCTTGTTCAGTTAAACCATATAATACTGGCAAGTTATTGTTAAGCCACGGCCCTTCCTCTTAATGGAGCATAGTCTAAACAGAAGGGCTTTTGTTATAGTAAGGGCAGGCGGAGGGAGAAGCAGTGATAGTTATTGCATGTTACTGTGCAGGATGCAAAGTAAGACTAAAATCCCCTGGAGAGACCTATAATGCAGACCTAGAAAGAGAAGCATTGGGCACATCTCAGGACTGAGCCTTTGTGCTTGTTTGCAAGGAGTACAATGAAGAGTGGGTGAGACTGTGAACCACAAGGGTTTGTGTGCACCACATTTTCTATTCTGTGGGAATAGAGAGTCTCTGCTGCTAATTCCAAGAAGTGGTCTGTGTAAAAGCAGAAGTTTTGCAGCTCAGATGCTTAATAGGCTTAATTGGTCAGTAAAAATATTTGTGCTGTTTACCGTAGGAAGCCGGTAACAGTGGAGGAGACTGTTAGTAACTTATGCTGTAGAATCGTGAGCTCAGGTAACACTGCTGTCAAACCTGTTTGAGTGTACATCTGACATGGGGTTGTGGCTGCTTAGACAAATTAATGCAAATGAGCTGCTCTTATAGCACAGAACATTAGGGCAGAAGGGAAGCACAAGAGTTCGGCTCTTCAGCTTCTCTAGGTGTTTCTCAGCAGTGGGGTTTTTGTTGCGTTTTAACCTCTTTTGCTGTGCCTGCTTTCTGTTATTCCTGTAGCCTGGGCCAAGTGTGTGAGCTGAGCTGTTTGCTTTTCTTTGACCCGGAGCCCGATGGTGATTAATTCACGCTGTGAATTTAATCGGTGCTCTGGGAGTTTCTACTTTTTAGATAGGCTTTTCTCTGTTGCAATTTGAGTCTGGCATGAATCTTCAGAACTGAGCTTTTACAGTAGTTTTTCTAATTATTTCATATCAATCAGTGGTGGAAAATGTAATAGTGGAATGTGTTGGCTGTAAGCTTGCATGTATTCATGCATGCTCTTAGCGTGTGACATCAAGGGAGGACAGTCGGCATCTGTTGTCGACTTTTCTTGCTTCAGCATGGATTCACTCTTGACTGGTATAACTTCTCTCTTCTAGTACACCACTCACCTGCCGAAGAGCCAGCACATCTGAATGCCTTTCCCGAGCACCCATCCTCCCTGAATTACCTGAGACCCAAGAGGCAGAGGCCTCAGATGCTGAATCTGAGCAGTACCGAAATGTCTGGGGTACTCAGACCAAGGCCAGCAGGTCTAAACAGCCCGTCGAGCAACCGCTATGCTGGAGACTGGAGTAGCTGTGGGGAGAACTACTTCTTAAACCCAAAAGACTGCCTGACTGAAGCGGACTACGATGACGTCCCTTCAGAAGACTCAGAGAGTGGGGATGACAGCAGCAAAGCTGAGGAGCCGGATGCCCCAGCAGGACACCCACAGTCCATCCCCAGGGAGCACACGTTTCAGAGCTATTTGGCAATGCAAGCGATAGACTCCGCGGTGGATCATAAAGCAAACCTCAGAGACCTGCAGGAAAGCATCGATACTCTGATAGGAAACCTGGAAAGGGAACTCAACAAAAACAAACTAAATATGAGTTACTAAACCCTGTCCTGCACGACACCTCCTACTGGCCCCTCACTTGCCCCCTCACACCTCGTGGTAAGGCCATGGCTATCTGGCATTAACACACTTTAAGCCATTCCGTTATGTTTCTGCCTTTTTGTTAGAAGGTGTTGGCCTGATTCAGCTGTTGGAGACAAGCTTAAAGACAGTGAGGTGATTCCGCATAGTGGCATTTCTCCCTAAAAACACTATGCACTTAGGTGGTGTGGGCAATACCTGGTACAAGATAAAGCAACGGCTCTACTGGAGGAGCAGAACTCCTCAATCCTGAAATCCTGGCTCCGGTACAGATGTTCCTCTTGGAAGAGGATGAACGCTGCTTGGCCTCAGTTTGCAGCATAGACTTCACAGACTTGTTCTACTATATATGCAATGGCTGCTATGAAAAATGCTTTATATATATATTTATATATAAAGTTTTAATTGTACAAATAGTAATGTATTCCTGTATTAACACTTTCCAGTAATTATTTAAACAAGCAAAAATTAAATATTTTTCTAACCTTGTTTGTATATACCTGTGTATAAATGTGCATGTGACTATAGCCACCTTTGGAGAGGAGAGGTCTCAAAATGATGCAGCGTCCGCATGTTGAGGAGGACATGTTCAGTGATGCTGGGAGGAGGTTACACCTTGGGTAACACAGCGTTTGTTTTATGCACAGAGATATGGCCAGGGAGAAGGCAAGGGAATGATTAACATTAATGACCTTGTGTTCTCTCTCACATACCACCTGCTTTCTCTATTTTTTTTCCTTATTTTTTTGTTCAGCTTTTCCCCCTGCCTTTTTTTTTTTAATTCCCTCTCCATATGTAAGGAAGGTCTGGAAGGTTTACCTGTCAAGAAATACTTCTGGTTTGTCCTCAGTAACTTGTTAGGTTATTCCAGAGCTTCACATGTTTCTGTTTCGGTACCTTTGTCTGGCTGCTGTACTTAGGCATGTTTGAGCCCTCTCTGAAGGCTCTGGAGATGCAAGACTCAAGTTCAAAGGCAGTTACTTCTTTTCTGAGTCTTTTTATTTTAATGAATCTCCCCAAAATGGAAACCTGAGTAGTTACATGAGGTAGAATGAGTTGAGTCATGTTACTGCTGGGGAGTTCAGGTGGGATTGCAGTTCTCTGTGACCTGATTAGATTGAGCTGTTTCCATCTTCTCCCCAGATCATTTTTCATCTTTAGTTATTTATGGCGAGCAATTACACATTTCATGTTAAGGAAACACATTCTTGGTCTAATTAAAAATGGTTACCAAATCACATACAGATGTTTTGATAGTCCCTGTAACCAAAAGGAGACACAGTCATTCCTTGTCCTTTACACATCGCCTCCCGTAAGGAAGGGGGAGAATTGGGTGGGTGAGCGTAAGAGGGTTTTGTGTTTTGAGAGCTCAGAGTTGCTGTTAGCATAGAACTTCATTCCCTTCATGTTCTTGGTACAATGTTGGCATCCCATGACTTCCTCTTCACCCTGTGGGTAAGTGCTGTTCTGCTAACCTTGTATTGCTTAATGGAAGAGTTATTTATTTACAGTAGCAAGGAATTCGGAATTGCTATGGCGAACTTCACCCCTCTTTTCTAAGGAATTATTTTAGCATGGTTTCAAATGATTTATCCAATCCCATTAATTTATTTTTTATAAGTGTTAAAAGATGCAAGACAATTATTTCAATATAATGATAATGTATGAGAATGTAAATTTAACCTGAAGCATTTATCAATAAATCAATGTATTTTTTTAAACTTTTATACCTACAGAATGTGCGTACTTTTTGAACTATAAATTTAAATTCTAAATAAAATTTGACTTAAGAACAAAATCTAAGTCTAGTTAGTGATTATTTAAACCTGTTGAAGCTGATGCTGCCCATTCGCACTGGCTGCACATGTGAATTAGTTCCATGAAGACATTTAGCTTTTCAAAAGATGTTTTGTTCTGTTGTCATTTCTAGATTGACTCATTATTTCAGTTACATAATTGAAGAGAAAACCAAACCAATACTCAAATCCAGAAGGAATAATACTCTTAAGGAACCTGCCAAACTAGTGTTGTAGCAGCATTTCTTCTTCTGTTCAGGATGCTGATGTTTTTCAGCGTAGTGTGGCTTTTGCACTGGGTGCATACATGTATGAGCACAGGTTGAAAGATGTTTGCATTAAAAGTTACTTGGTAAAGGATATATCAAGTTGTCATTGTCTATGATAATCCAGACGATGTAAGTGAGCACCTTCTGAATAAGTGTAAGCTTTTTCTCCAGGAGGGTTCTGTAACTCAGTGCAGCAATGCCCTGCTCTGTCAGCTTTACTGTTGTTACTTTAACGGGGAAATGAATGACTTGACAAGCTGTATTAATGTTAATCTAGTTAATTAAAATACAGTATTCAAATGAAACATTTGTTGTTCCTCTAGTTACAACAACTTGTAGATCATGTTTTGTATCTTAGAAATCCTTTTTTAATGGGACGTCCCAAGTGGTAGTTTTGTTTTACCTTGTCCCTTACATATGTTCTTACAGATATTATTATAATTGTTACAGATTCCTAAGGAACAGGATTAGTGTGAGAATTGCCCGAATCCAGAAACACTAAACTGGGAGAGGGAAACCACCTGCTTCTAGCAAAGCAGCAATGAGCATTTTCTGTATACAGAAGAGCTGTGCGTGGTTTGCACGGTAGGGCTCCTGGTGAACCCGAGGGGCACAGACAGAACTTCTCTTCGACACGAGCTATCTGCACATGTTCTAAAAATAGAGGGGAAACATCTGACAGATGTAGGTATTCAGGGTTTTTACATAATACATCTATAAATCTGATAAGCCAGAGACACATCTGGTATCTCTGCTGCCAGATCTTAACCCCTTCACCCTCCTTCCCGTCCCAAGGTATACGTGTTCTTAAATTAAAAGGAGTATTTAGATATAAGAAGTCTTTATCTCAAATTCTGGAGCTAGCAACTGTTGGGAGATAGTTACTTGGGGTATGGGGAGGACTGGAGTTATACTTTAGTGTAACAATGACAGATTTGTTTTAAAATGTCATCTCTCAGGTGAATTAATTGTTTTCATTCTGTTTGACTTTTTAGAGCCATGCAGGAAACCCTGTAATTTGTCTGAACAGCACCATTTGTTAGGCAAAACTAACCCGTGAAACAGTCTGCATGAGGTAAAGTCCTCCCTGCCAGTATTTGAAAGTCTAGGATTGCATTAGAGAGGATAAAAGATTGTGATGGGATGTGTAACATCACATAAAAATCTCTGGCTTTATTTGGAATAGAGGTGAGAAGTAAAATGGCTCTCAAGAATTCTACTCCCTTTCCATTGGGGGATTCCTGTAGATTTCCAGACTGCTTTACGTTGGGGAGGGAAGGGAGCTGATGAGCAGAGCAATGATGCACTGCCTCCTTGTTTTGCTGATAGAAAAGCCCAGCTGAAATTCGGCTGTTTCCTGGAATACTTCTTAATCAAAATACAGACATCTCGAGAGTGCCTCTGGTGAAGAACGGGGCTCTCGATCCATTGATGCTGCCTCTTACCGGTTGTAGTGACAAACTGCAGCGGGAGGGAGATGGGCTTTCCAGGTAAGCCGGGACCATGTGGTTGACTTCCTTGTATACATAGTGTGTAGCTCCATTAATCAAAAATCTCTGAAGATGATCTGGGGTGGTGTTCTAACGAAGCCCAGGCCTGATAACAGAGCTGAGCTCTTTAATGTCAGCTGTGGGATATTTACATATGCGTATCGAGCAGGCTGTTAGTTAAATATTGATTTAGCAGAGGAGCTGTATTCTCTTCCTGTGTGAGCTAACTGCTAACAACGTGCTGCAGATGGTAGGGACAGGCTTGTTGAGTTTTCCTTTAATTTGGAAGCAGTTTAGTATGAAGGGCAAGAAATAATATTTAAACTTAAAAAAAAATAGTGTTTTTCAAACCAAGTCCTATTTAGTGTCATCAAACCTCTCTTAAATTTGACCAAATCTTCACGCAAAGTGGTAAGTGTGTGATGGAGAGATCCTGGCTGTAGAAAAATTGAAGTGACATATTTTGAACACTGCCCAAACCCAATTTGCAGGGTTTATTTCAGGTTGCAGGAGGCTCACACGGCTCCTGTTTTGTATTTAACTTCACTGTTTCATTGTGATGAAGCAGAGTACCGGGGCTGTTTATCGCTTGTCACCCAGAGATCCTCCGTGCGAATCCTCTTGTGTCATTTGCGTTTTACGCTTTAGTGTCTGCTGAGACCATATGGACATCTGTTTGACAGGAGCCTGTGACCCTCAAACAGCTTGGTGAGTCATGGAAAGAGTGAACTCACCCATATAGAGTTTAATCTGTCCTCTGATAGAGCTGATTTCTGCTTGACAGGCTCTGCTCAGTTACACGGTGTCTGACCTGGCTATCGAAACCAAGCAAACAGCAGAACATGGCTTATGAAAGAAATGTCTCTGAGGATGGAGGGGGAAAATGAACATTCACGAGCTGTTACTCGTTTAGGCTGCTAAATATTAAAACTTCTATATATCATTGTTCAATCTCTCCCAAGAATAATTGTCTTTTGACAGAGATGTGCACACTCAACAGCTACAGTGTGCTTGGTAAAGCTCACTCTTCTAAATAATGCTGATTTCTTTAAGGGAAGAATGCATTTTAATTGCTTTGGTTTTCTGTTTGTGAGCATTTGCCAGGCTTAAGTAACAATCATTTTCTAATCTGATGATGGCAAGTAGAAGTGGTTCAACATGCAAAGTTTGAAGGGTTTAGGAATAGTGTGGTCATATCTATGCTTCTGTTTCAGTAGCCCCTGAATTTTGTTTAGTCATATATAGTCACCCCCTTAGTGTATCAACATATGGATTCAGCTGAGATGCGAGAGGCTCCCCTGTCATTTAAGTGAATTAAGCAATAAATAGAAGACCTTATAGCTTGGTGAATATTTACTGTGGTTGTACTTAAAGGAATAGAATCAAGTTGCTGTTGTTGAGGGAGCACTGATGTTGACTGCATAAGCAGTAGCATTACGTGATGCTTTTAGAGCATTGTGATAATCTCTTTTGGACAGATCCTCTTATAGCAGTGATGGCCACCTCTATTCCCTGCTGTAATCCAGGTGGCTACACATGCTATCTGGAGAAACAATTGTTTGTGGAAGTTGTAGTGGGTAGAATAAAGCTGGCTAATGATGAAATCCTCTTTAGTGTGACAAATACCTTTGTTCCTATGCTTCATAAGTTGCAATGGCTCATTGATTTGTAAGAGTAATTCAGGGTCTGCTTTTGATCTCCAAACCCCTCAGGTGAGAGTGGAGCCTTTGCATGAGCCATTTTTCCTTCCATCTCCTGGGACTGTGATTGCTGCAGTCACCTGAGGTACACATGTGCCTGCATGCCTCCCCTTCTTCCTTCAATGGCAGCTCAGGGACATGGGGCTGCAGAAGTCTCAGGTGGGCATTCTTTGCTCTCGAGTGCTTTCTGTGCCTGTATCTCCAGAGCAGGAAACATTCTGGTTGTCTCAAAAAACCCACAAGTGAAACAAAAAAAAAACTAGAAACCTCCAAAACAAACAACCCAACAAAATACCCCCCCCAAAAAAAAAAAAAAAACAAAACAAACCTGCTGTTTGTCCTTATGTTTCTTAACCATAACAATTTATAGTTGTGTAAGCTGGAAATTTAAGCATTGCTCAGGAAATGTGAGAGTAATATTCTTGACTTATCCAGAGACTAATACCCACTTAACATTTCAGCAAGTAATAATAAATACCATAGTTATACAGTAAAGCTTTAACACTGCTTTCAAGACATAAATATTAAACACTTCATTTTCAGCCAATGCTGAATAGAAATGGCAGCAAGGCAAGCTGGTGATGAGGTTTTCAGCCAAAGCTGACTGAAATACAAAGAAGTAGAAGAATAAATAACTTAGAATTATTTTGGACACTTATACATAGGAAAAGATTAAAACCATCCAGTAAGTTCAGCTGTTCAATTGCCATTTCACCAGGTCCAGCTTCTTAGACAAAGTTCACTTAAACCTGGAATTGCTGTATCTCCTTAGGTTTTGGGTTTTCCATAGCCACTGTCATGTGCATCAACTGCATGAGCTGAAAACAATGTGACTATGAACACCGACATCACTCTCTGTTAGGACTCCAAGATTTGTCTCTGAGCTGTCCATCCAACACATCTTTGTCCAGAATCAGATTTCTTCGTCTGACTCCACGTCCCAGCTACAGGATTCCAGCTGCTCATCCTTTGGAAACTCAACCTCAATGTCGTAGATGAAATCTGGGTCATCCTTCTTCTTCCTGTTCTTTTCAAAGAGCTCATCCATGATCCTCTTCCTTTTGTCTAGCTCCCTGTCATCCAGTTTGTTCATATCCTCTTCTGGGTCAATGGTTTTTTCCTGCTGAAACTTTTCCAAGCTCTCAGCCAGGCTTTCTCCTCTCAAATGACCTTTCAGCAAACTGTACAGCTTCTGTAGCTGACACAGTGAGACTCCTTCCAGGTAAGCCTTGTGCCGAGAGTTATTCTTCAGCTGCTCAGCAGCCATGCTGCAGTCTAAAGAGAAAGCCACCGTGAAGACTTACAGGTATCCTCCTAAACCCTCATGAGTGAGGTGTCCAGACTTAGCAGAGTCACTACTGAGGTTAAGACATAGCCCTGGGCTCCTCAAGGGAGACAGTATTACCTCAAAACAACCCCTCTTTGCACTCCCTGCATGCTGGTAAGAAGCTACTCAGTGGCTACTAAAAATGCTACTACCAACTAGCTGTTGCTCTCACTGTGTCTGGAAGGAAAAGGGGGAATGCTACAAGTAAACACACCACACCTGAGAACATGGAGAAATTCCTGACGGGCATGATCCGCTGGCGAGTCTTATCCTGGCTGGCTTCGGTGTAGATCAATATAATGGATGGAGGCTCAAAGCAGACACCACACTTCTTTGCAATGTACGTCATTCCAGTTCTTCAGTGTGCTCAGCTTTCTGAGAGAAGTCCTCAGCAATGTCCAAACCCACTGAAAAACGGGGAAAGAAAAAAGGGACAGAAAGTGTTACAGTCTCTTAGTACTACTATCTTTATCAAGATCAGAGTGATACAAATTCAGAAAAGCATGCAGCCAAGGTGTAAGTCTCCCCAGTTTCAGTGGAAGCTGAGCGTGTCTCTAAGTGCTCTCAGCCCAGTAGCAAGGTACGGAGTGATTCCCAACTGCTGGTTAAGAGTTCTGTCACTGTTTGGCCAGGATTACCTTTTAGTCTAACAGCTACGTAAAGTACTACATGGTTGAACGTTAGCTAAAATGTGGTTGGTTTTTAATACTTACTCCTTTTTTAAAGTGAGAAATGTCATAAGATAGTAAATCAACGTATTAGTTTCTTAACAAGCAATATTTATTGCATGTTATAGCTATTGCTCTGGAAAGCCAGGAATTGCTTACCTACCAAACCGTTTGCTGCTCTAACTGCCAGGCTTTTAACTTTGCATTGCATGGTAGTTCACATGGAAGCTCCGTGTGTGACATCAGGGAGAATCTGACTTCAGTAATGATAAAACAATACAGTTCTGCTGTCAGGTTATTTGAGCGTATTTGAAAAATATATCTTTGGAAAAAAGCAGATAAAATAAAAATTGGAAACATCTTAGAACCCCACTGAAGGAGTTCCCACAAAACTAACCTGGATGTTGCAGGAGATGCAACAGAGACAAAATCCTATTATACATACTTGTGTTTGCTTTGAAAAGACACAAACTGATTGATATGTTTCAAGTATCCCTTATGTGTCTCTGTCACAAACCTGGCAATATCATACTCATTTCATATGGTAAGGGAGAACCTATTAGTGTGTCAGGCAGCTACAACATGAACAAGGTTAGGAAGTTAATCTATAATCATGCTTTTAACTGTTATCTGAAGTATTGTGTCTTGCAGCAGGAGAGGAGAATGTTTGTCTGACTGGCAGCAGCAACTCCTCTTTTTCTGCCTTATTGCATTGGTCTGTATCCAAAATGCTCTTGAGAACAATTCAGCATCAGCTCTGCTCTTGGCTTCATCCCTGCTTTGAGTCAGATAAAATGTTAGAGGAGACTAAAGGATCTACATCTGCTGCAGATCCTTCTTACCTAGTGTTGTGCACCAAATAACACCAAATGTGTTGTTTTTCTTCTGGTTTTAAATAAGTAAAATATTCCAAATGTGAAGGTTATCTCCTCTGACTGCCCTACAGACTGCAGGAATAAGAAATTTTACCCCCCCCCCCATAATGTATGCCTCCACATCAAGAGAAATTGCAGTATTTTTCAGAAGCTACTTCAAAGTTTGAGTGAAAAGTCTTCTTTGTTGTAAAGAATATAGGAAAGAGTTCAATTTTGCAATAATGTTCTCAATACTGAAAATTTACTGCAGCTGCTTCTACCTTTTACTTTTAAATAGTTCTGGGTCAGGAAGAACAGCGCAAGTCTCTCAAGAGCCACTTTTACTATCTGAAAGTGAGAAATGATGCTCCAAACTGAGCTGAAATACCTTTTTGAAGGGTCATTGGCAATCATTAGAGTGGGCCTCCACCTCTGAAATGGGAAAGAAATCCTTAGACAAGAAATCTAAGAAGCTGTTTGGATCCACGTAAAAGAGGAGAGAGGTTTCGTATCACTGGGTAAGACAAGCAGTAGACCTCTGCTACCAGGCGTGAAAGACTGGTTTCAGCAGCTCTGAAACGCAAACAGGTGAATGTTTTTGACCTGCTAACTTCGGTGCTGCAGAAGACTGCTTCTGCCGTAAAAAAAAAAACGCTTTTCTATCGCTTGTTTAAGCCAGATAAGTGATCCCTCGGGGTGGAAGCCTAAACGTTAAGGGAGAGGAGGTAAGCGGGCCCCGATCAGGCTCGCCCTTCCCGCCTCTCGCCCCTTCCCCTCACCTCGGGTGGCGGTGGCACCGGGCACGGAAGCGCTCCGCGGTGGCAGCGGCCTTCTGCCGGCGCAGGGGACGGGAGGCACCGGTCAGGTCGGGCCCCGTACCCACGGTCTCCGCTCCGTGGTTGCCATGGCCACGGCTGCACCGCCTGCCCCTGGCGCCGAAGGCCCCCTCCGGGCTGTCCGAACTAGCGCCTGCGGGACGGCCAGGGGCTCGGCTGGCCCTTACCGCTGCAGATCCCCGCAGCAGGTGGGGACAGCGGCCGGACTGAAGCGCCGGGACAGTATTTAATGGTGAGTCCCTCTGTCGCGGCGTAGCGAGGGGTAGATATGTCCTCCGGAATCAGGCGGGTTTCGTTGGCGCTCGGAACGGCCAGGCCGTGTGGATCGGACCCCGCAATGGCGTGCGGCCTGCGGTGGTGGTGGGAGGCGCTGCTCGGTGCCGGGCTGGCCGCGTTCCTTTGCGCTCTCCGTAAGAGCTGGCCTGGCTTGGGCGCGGGGCAGCAGCTCCCCGTTGTCCCGGCCGAGGGTCGCGGGTAAGGCGGGACCATGGGGAGCTCCTTCCGCTTCCCGCTGCTGCGGGTGCTGGGGCGGAGGGAGCCGGCCGGGCAGCCCCGGGCCGGTGCAGAGGTGGTGTAGGCCCGTCGAGCAGTGACCTAATAAACTGCTGTTGGTCTCAGTGAATTGCCGTTGCCCTTCTTTGTGAGAGATTTTGCAGATAGTGTGCTCATAGGTTATATGTACACATACATTGTATTTTGTTAAAGTTGTCCGTGTGATAATAATGTGTGCTTACACTGTTACTTGTTCATTCTGTGCTCTTGTAGGTGTACAGGCTGTCTGTGAGGGTGCCACTGTCACACAGGAGCTTTTGAAAGAGGGGTTTCACAGGTAAGGGGTGGAAGCTGCATCAGAATAATGTGCAGGGTAATTTTACCCTTGAAGAAGTGTCTCTTAATTTATGCACAGTTGTGTCCACACACTGAGGTGTGATACACAGGCATGGCTAGGCACTAGGATATATTAGAATCATAGAATAGTTAGGGTTGGAAAGGACCTCAAGATCATCTAGTTCCAACCCCCCTGCTCTGGGCAGGGAC
>JASSUY010038326.1:13212-49558 GCA_032466535.1 Forpus xanthops | reverse complement strand
GGTGGCATGATTCAGTGGGAGGTGTCCCCCTGCCCATGGCAATGTGGTTGGAAGTTCCTTAAGGTCCTTTCCAACCCTAAATATTCTATGATTCTATGTAACCTTTCAGATCAAACCATACCATAATCATACTATATACTAAATCATACTAAATACTAAATCATATTATTTGATGAAAAGTTAGATATACAGTGACAAAAGGAAAGAAGAAATAATGCAACCCTAGGAAAAAGGAGAATGATTTTATGCATGTTTCAATGGATTTGAGATAGCTACTTTTTTATCTATCTATGACTTGAATATGACTGATTTTTTCTTATTCTTTCATCTTTCATTTAATAAAAAATAACACTAATACAAAAGACAATGGAAAATGAAACACAGAACTCAAGTACATTTCTTTGAGTTTGCTAACAAAATGAATGCTAAAAATTTAAATGTATAAAACATATATTATAAATATACCAAAAGGCATTCTTATTCAAGATGCACCTTTTGAGTAATAATTTTTAAAACTGCCATAACTTTACATTTCTCAGAGTGTGTGATGAGTGACTGCACTGACAAATGGACACATTCTCCAAAGTAACCAAATGCATGCATATCCTAATATTCGTTAAGCATAAACATTGTAAAAATCAATGCATGGTTGAAAATCTGTTTTGATGGACTTCATCCAAATCTGATTATCAGTAGTTTTCTCCCTTTGCAAAAATTATTCACCTAGTTAAAAAAATCACAAATGCTAGAATGTCAGAAAATGAAAAATGATGGAATTCAGCCTGTTCCCAGCTAAGGTATAGATCTGTGTTACTTGTTAGCACAAACATGATAAATGCCCTCCCCCCTACAAATATGTAAAGATGTCAGGAAATCAATACACTGCTTTTCAGGAGATTGGCTTGGATGTAATCTATAAGATTTTTTTGGAAGGCAGACACAGAGACTGTGACAAGGAAGACCTTAGGCCCACTGTAGAAGGTCTGTTTTAAGACCATCTGAAGAACCTGAATGTACACAAGTCCATGGGATGGGATGAAATCCATCCACAGGTCCTGAAGGAGCTGGCAAAAGAATTTGCTAAGCCACTATCCATAATATTTGAAGAATCATGGCAGTCCGGTGAAGTTCCCAACCACTGGAAAAAGGGTAATATAGCCCCCATTTTCAAGAAGGGGAAAATGGATGACATGGGGAATTACAGGCCAGTCAGTCTCACCTCTGTGCCTGGCAAAATCTTGGAGTGGATTGTCCTGGAAGGCATGCTGAGGCACATGACAAACAAGGTGGTTGGTGGCTGCTAGCATGGCTTCACTAAGGGGAAATCCTGCCTGACCAATTTGGTGGCCGTCATAATGGGGGTACAGAACTGATGGACAGGGGTAGAGTAATAGAGGTCATCTACATGAACTTCTGCAAAGCATTTGACACTGTCTCACGTGACATCCTTGTCTCTAAGTTGGAGAGTCATCAATTTGATAGGAGGACCACACAGTGGATAAAGAACTGGCTGGATGGCCACATGCAAAGAGTAATGCTCAATGGCTCAATGCCCAGCTGGAGGCCAGTAACGAGTGGTGTCCCTCAGGGATCAGTGCTGGGATCAGTTTTGTTCAACACTGTTTTTGGTGACATGGACATTTGGATTGAGCGTACCCTCAGCAAATTTTCCAGTGACACCAAGCTGCGTGGTTCATTTGATACGATGGGGGGAAGGAATGCCATCCAGAGGGATCTTGACACGCTTGTGAGGTGGGCTGATACCAAACTAATGAAGTTAACCATGCCAATTGCAAGGTCCGACACCTGGGTTGGAGCAATCTCCAGCACAGCTTCAGGTTGGGCAGAGAAGAGATTCAGAGCTGCCCTGCAGACAAGGACTTGGGGGTGCTTGTTGATGAGAAAATGAACATGAGCCAGCAGTGTGCTCTTGCTGCCCAGAAAACCAACTGTATCCTGGGCTGCATCAAGAGGAGTGTGACCAGCGGGTCAAAGGAGGTGATCTTGTCCCTCTACTCCGCTCTTGTGAGACCTCATTTGGAGTACTGTGTGAAGTTCTGATGTCCTCAACATAAAAAGAACATGGAACTGTTGGAATAAGTCCAGAGGAGGGCCGAGAGGGTGATAAGAGGACTGGAGCACCTCCCGCATGAAGACAGGCTGAGAAAGTTAGGGCTGTTCAGTCTGAAGAAGACAAGGCTGTATGGAAACCACATAGCAGGCTTCTAATATCTGAAGGGGGCCTATAGGGATGCTGAGGATGAGCTATTTATTAGGGGTTGCAGTGATAGGACAAAAGGTAACAGATTAGAACTTAAACAGCGGAAGTTTAGATTGGATGTGAGGAAGAAATTCTTTCCTGTAAGGGTGGTGAGGCACTGGAATGGGTTGGCCAGGGAAATTGTGAATGCTCCATCTTTGGCGGTGTTGGAAGGCTTGGTTGGACATAGCCTTGGGTGGCATGATTCAGTGGGAGGTGTCCCCTTGCCCATGGCAAGGTGCTTGGAAGTTTCTTAAGGTCCTTTCCAACCCTAACTATTCTATGATTCTATGATTCAATGACATTACAATTACTGCTCTTGAGAAAGGTGACAAAGGAACAGTCGCAGCTCATGTCCTCATTTTCTTTGTTGTCTACTTGCCCCAATGCCTGAATACCTTGTCAGACTTAATCCAAGTCAAACAAGAGAGAGCGTTTAAAGCTATGTTTCCTAACCCAGCATGTTTACTGCAGTAACTGGAGTTTGCAATCTTGTTCTAGAAGTATATTCTATTGTAACAAACATAGAAATGCTACACACTGCCTACAAACTTTCTAGGATGCATATGCACACAAGTGTTATTCGGGATATTTTGAAATGACTATTTAACCATACTTTAAAATCCAATATGCATATGCAAAATATGGCTTTTAAAGTCCTGCGCAACACTGAGACGTCACATTTCAGCCTTACGTAACGTGTAAAAATCACTCCCACATCTTGCGGCTCACCATGCTTCAAGATTCTAAAAAGTGTCAGGACAATTGTTCCAATAAAATTTCTGTTACATATGGGAAATTACTCCTCGATTTACCAGGAAAGAATGTCACACCAAATAGGCAGAAATACTATTTAGAATTTTTATTATACCATCTATCTGATTTTACTCAACTTGTTGTGTTACGCCTCTAAATTCCAGGACAGAGACCCCACCTGCAGTACTGTGGTCAGCTATGGGGCCCCCAATACAAGAAGTATGTGCACCTGTTAGAGCAAGTCCAGATGAGGGCCACAGTGATGATCAGAAAGCTGGAAGCACCTCTTTTATGAAGAAAGGCTGAGGGAGTTGAGCTTGTTCAGCCTGGAAAAGAGAAGCCTCCAGGGAGACCTTAGAGCAGCCTCCGGGGCCTAAAGGCGACCTACAAGAAATCTGGAGATTTTTACAGGAGCATGTAGGGACAGGACGAAGGGGGATGGCTTTAAGATGGCAGGAGGAAGAATTAGATTAGATATTAGGAAAAAATTCTTCACAATGAGGCTGGTGAGACACCAGAACAGGCTGCCCAGAAAAGCTGCGGCTGCTCCATCTCTTGGAAGTGCTCAAGGTCAGGTCTGTTGGTACTTTGAACAACCTGGTCTTGTGAAAGATGACCCTGTCCGTGGCCCATGGGTTGGAACTGAATGATCTTTAATGTTCCTTCCAACCCAAACCATTCAATGACAATATGAAATAGAAAAAAAAAAGTAAGATAATAATCAGTATTGCCTTAACATAGGAATCTTAAAGGTCTAGACTCATACGGACACTAATTATTACAGAGTTTGGAGGAAGACACATCATGTCTTATAGATTACAGAAATGTCCTCAGCTTTTATCCTGTGATATAAATCAGGAAAGTTCAAACAGGTCCAAATTTCTATAAATAAACAATACTGTATTACAGTGTTCTGTGAATGTGTCAAGTCTTGAAGAGCCAGATTGTGATCCTGGCTTTGTGCCCACACCAGAAATTTAGGCTGTTTAGCATTCATGCTGCCTACATTTCCTGCCTATGTAACTGCTATAAAGATTAGAATCAAGAACTCTCTATAGGACCATGGATTAACCCTCTTTAAAGGTGGATGGTGAATGATCAACTAGAAAGTTGACTGTTAAAGGCACGAAGGTCTCCAGTGTATGGGCTGAGTAGTGATACAGTTATCTGCTCTAAATAAAAGAATGATATATACTGGCATACTTCCCTACCTCAAAAAGAGAGTGGGAAAGAAGTGTGAGAACACAAAACTCTGCGGCTTTGAGTCATGATGTAACTTTTTTTAGGCTTGTTAATTCCCATTGTTGTTAACCTACGAGTTAATCCTAATTTAATCTTTGCACAGTGGGGTAAGAACCCACTCACTCCTGGCTCCTGGTATCTGCAGTTCCATCTGTCCTAATAAATAGAAGAAGGAGGTTGCTCTATGCCTGCTTAATTGGTAATTTTTTTACTAGTTAAATTTTAGACTACTTCAAATATATCTCTTCAAGAGAAAATCTGAGCAAGCTTTTGGAGACAATTTGTTTCCTGAAATGATCCCAGAACTCTATGCAGATGAAACTCAGTTTTCTGCCAGTTTTCCCCCCATACACAGTCCCTCAATTCTATCCTCACTCAGTCGTACCTCACATATTCTCATGTCACACCTCAAAACTTCCAAAACATGATCCTCTGATTTTTCTTAATATAAAATGCTATTCTAGGAAGTTCCAACATAGTTTTGCCATTAGTTCAGACACTTAAATCTGGGGGAGAAGGAAAAAAAACATCTGTCCAAATCCCTAGACCTGTAAAATAGAGGCTATCTCTCAGCACCTTAAGGATTTAGCTGAAACACAGAGGCAAGTACCATGTAGTGTGGACCTGGTAAATTTAGCAAGGTTGTCTGTCTCTAACCAGTGTGGAAAAGAGCTGGTCGTTTTCACTAGATCTCAGAAACTCTTACTCATTAACTATTTTTTGCTCTAGCAGTGTGAACATAGTCTCAAATTTCTGTCTGTTCACTGGCCATTACTGTCTTTCCTCTGCTGTCTATTAAGTTATGAAAAATATCAATAGGAGAGCACTGCCATAAGAAAGCAAATCTGTGAATGTGGGGATCCATAAATACAAATGATAATTTAAAAAGCAGACATTTACATCATTTGGGGGTCTTACACAGACACAGTTTATCATATTCTTCTTTAAATGCAATAACATATGACTGTAACAACTTCTAGTGCTATTGTGAAGGCAGACATCCCTTTATAAACTGAACACTCCAGTCATCTTCCCACTCATTACATCCTACATGTTGTCAATCTTAGTTTCAAAAACTGTCAATCAGAAATGCAGTAGGTGATAAGTGTAGTAATTTTTAACCACATGAAGGTGGGCTTTTCTTTTCTTTTATTCTTTTGATTGCAAAATACAGTATGTGTCTTGCATAGAAGCAAACACAAAAGTACATGAAAAACAGTATTTTGAAAACTGAAAACAGAACTTTGGTGCAGTAACCCTTACAGCTAAATAAAGTCTTAATGTTAGTTAAACATCATCCTGATTATTTAGTAACGTGCTTCCAGATATTATAATTATCTCTTTAGATTTAAGGTTATTGATTAAGAGAGATTCTTAAATATTGACAAAAGACAGAAAATAAAAGTCACAATAATTTGCTGAAGCACATTATGACTTCTACAGTTGTATCACTATCTCTGATAAAGCTGTCAGAAGGAAAATGAGAGAAGCTGCCAGAAATAAAAAGGGGGAGAGAGTAGCACAGGAGTGGAAATAAAGACTGCATTAGGTGGATGATTAATTTCATTCAGTATGAGAGTTGTTACGTTTTAATACTAAAACAAGAATTGCTAGTATTGCTATAGATGTACTGATGTATAACACTGTAAACTACAAGCAAAATGCTGATCTTATTTAATTCACCTATGGAATTTCTGTGAAACTTTTTTTTTTTAACTGTCGAACTACATTGTTGACAAATCCTTCAAGCAATCTCAAGAGGCTTACCAGCTGCCATTGGTATCAGAAAATGGCAGTTTCACTTATCCTTATAAAGCTGACATGTAATTTAAATAACTTGCCAGATTTGCTGAGCTGGTTTGCTTCAAAGGCATTAAGGCTGACCAGCTGGTGATCTATTATGGTGTTATAGAACTGGTATGGAAATTACTTAGCAGTAGGTATATACAGAACAAAATTCCTCAACAGAAAAGAGAAAAAATGAAAGCAATACTTATCTTTCTATTCTGGCACTAAAAAAAGTATTTCCCTCCTGTCCACCCTAGTAGCTGAATTCTTTTCAGTGGTAATTCATAGAATTGTTGTGCTGAGGTACTTCAGCAACAGAGTTCATTTCTAGTTCAGACCTGAACTAGACTTCATGGATTTTGTGGGATGATCAAGAAGTTAAGGTCTCATAGTGGTTATTACATCTCTAAAAAATGCTCTACTTAGACAGTTTGAAATAGCCAAAATCTTCATGTCTGACAAATATTTTTTGTAACAAAAATATTTACATACTCCTAACTATAGAGACTGTCAGATGTTTCTAAAATTACCAGCATTGCACAACACTGAAGGCCACATGAATGATTATCAGCCACTAAAATAAATAGGCTCTGTGTTCCAAAAGCCTTATCAACTGTAGGTTCTCATCTTTTAAAAAATTCTTTCCCTCAAAAAGCACCAACTTTCTCTAATGGGGTGTTATGACATCTCTCTCAATCCCTGAGAATAGACTAATTTTCTATTTGTCTGACTGTTGTTTTCTGCAGGGACACTTTGAACTATAATCTATTGTATGGATAATCCTTGAGTTTAATTCCCTATTTTTATTGGGATAAATGACAAGGGAGACATAACTAAATAGCATTCCATATTCCTCACCCCATTAAGGGGCAAAGGAAGTTAAGAACCCAGAGAATGCATATATCATACAGATGAGCTTTCACACACAACCCTTTTCAGATTTATTTTTTTTTTTTGGCACTAAATTTTGGAATTTCTCAGCATTCTTATCCATAACTTGCTTTTCACGGTTTCATTGCTTTATTTCTAGTGAGAAGCAGATCCATCCTCTGTCTAGGAACTGTACATGCAAAAATCTCTTGCTTATGTCACATACAGAAATGAAGGTAATTTCTAACAGTGAAGTTTCAGGATAGAAGTAAACTAATAACTCATGTGGCCAGAGTCACAAAGTAGGAAATACTTAAAACATGCTAAAAAGTGTGTAGAAGATGGACTAGAGCTAATTTCTGAGTGAAAATTCAGAGGTTGGAACTTTTTGCGTGCATTTTTTTCTGAACTGCTTTTGACTTCATTTTGTCTGGCCTTTCTTACTTTTGCAAAGTACTGAGAGGTTTTTGGAAAAGACTAGGGTCTAAGGTTATAGACACTAAGGACTAGATTTTTAGTTGAGTGAGATGCTTATGCACTGGAGTAATGGATACTTCAGGCCAAAAGAATACACGAAAATGTAAAATTAATTGGGTGTGATACATACTCTAACTCCTTCCATTTTCAGAAAGCAAAGACGTAAGATGAATAAGATCATTTTCACCTGGTAAGTGTAGGAAATAAGACTTTAATTTGTTTTTACTTGCCAGTAGCAATCATCACAATCCTAATGCCAAGGTGGCACAGAGTTTCTTAAAATTTTGTAAAACCAAACACCTCCCCTTGGAATGTTCAACTAACAGCTAAATATGGCGATTTCTCTATTAAATATTTGTAGAATAAACAAGAATATATTTACAAGTATTAGAGAGTGGGATTGATGTATAAAAGTGAACCATGAACTGCATGATAACTTTTCACTCCATAAAAAGAAAGTGAAAAGAAAAAAATATAAATAGTAGCCTTCTTGACTATCTGTCCACATCCAATTGCTATATAGTATGACTCTTCATAACTCAACTGGATTGCTCCCTGCTTGTGTTTCCCTTAAAAAAAATGGTTCTAGACATGGAGTAAATGAACTGAGAGATAGCAAGAATTTTTTGCATTATAAAGATACACTGGAAAAATGTACTGGGAAGTTAATTTATGCAGGTGATGATGAATTGTCATGGTTTAAGGCCCTCAAACCCACACAGTCACTCTCTTACTCACTCCCCCCTCTTTCTTCCCCAGTGTTGAGGGGATGGGGAGGAGAATTGAAAGAATGCAACTCCCACAGGTTGAGATAAGAACAGTTTAGTAACTAAGGTATAACACAAATCACTACTGCTACCACCAGTAATAATAATGACAAGAGAAATATAAGGCAAGAATAGAACAGCTCACCAGCATACCAGTGCACCCCCCATCACCTGATACCAAGCTCAAACATGCAGTGCCCCCCAATCACCTTATACAATTCTGACCACACAGTGCACAACCCCCACCCTTCCGGGTCTCTGCTCTCCATTTCTGCATCGTGGGAATGACGTATTGTGGTATGGAATACCTCTTTGGCAGCTTGGGTCAGGTGCTCTGTCTCTACTTCCGCCTGGCTTCCTCCTGGCTTCCCCTCCTCCCTGGCAGAGCATGAAACTCAGAAAGTCCTTGGCCAGCCTAAACATTCTAAGCCATAACTATAAACACTGGTGCTATCAGCACTGTTCCCAAGCTGAAAACCAAAAACACAGTGCTGCACCAGCTAATACGAAGAAGAGAAAATGACTGCTGCTGCTGAACCCATGACATGAATTCAGCAATTCTTTAAAATTTCGTATTTATAGAATAACCCATGAGTATAAGCAATTTTAGATACTTACCAACCATTCAGCAAGGAGTAGACTGGGAAAAGATCTTATTAATATAGATTGTATATTTTTCAACATTAATTTCTCACCCTGACAGAAGCACCAAATAAAAGAAGGTTCTCCCAAGTATTAAAATAGGCTGTAGCAAAGAAATTCAAAAAGTGATGGAACACATACATACCAGATGGCTGTGGTTTTATGTTCCAATAGAAGGGTGTCATAATTCCATTCTTGACTACAGTTCTTTACATGAAAGACACGGAAAATAGAATGCATCAGAAAATTATATTCTACTGTAATTTTAGGAGTCCCAATGTGTAAAAGGAAATGACTGGTTAGATCACAGTCACTTAAAATGCTTAACATCTCTGTACTATTAAAAAAAATCAGTACAGGCTGCATAAAAAGCCATCTAAAGTTATCTAGCAAAGAAACAATAAGCATGATTTTGCATCTGGGCTCCTGTTCCTTTTTCTAAATGTTAGATGTCTTGTTCTATTAGAGCAGAGCTCTCTTTTAAGAATACCTAGTGATCTGAACAAAATTTGCTTTTTTTTAAACAGTGTCTAATTGTCCGGTTATACACAGTAACTTTCACAGAAATCCAGAAAAGGGCTCAATTCACTGAGAGATATTCAAACCTACATCTCAGATCTATCTTTCCTGCTGAAGTAGAGCTATATTTCAGCTATGTACACAGGAGCTCCCTGGCCAGAAAAAGAGCATGCATTTTCTGTAGTTTAGTAGACAAAGCACTTTGGGGTATGGTCAGGATTTTGAGTTGGTTCATTTCACACTGAACTAAAGATCAAATATGAAGAGAAGGCAGTTACGAAAGGTAGGGGTTGGGCTCCTTCCTGCCTATTATTCTTGCCAAAATCCTCTCTCTCTGTCTTAGAGAGTGTACCAGAGATTGAAGATCACCTCAAATTTATTAGTCTCAAATGAGAGTTCCTTTGTTATGAACTAATGTCAATGCAAACATTCTGAAGTGCTGTTTTGAATGTACGATTTTAATTTCTGCTTAAAATTCACTTTGAAATCTAGTATGAATAGTACTTCCAATACTTTATTCAAGTATCTGAAAATTAATATTCTACTACTAGAAAATAGTCTTCCAACATTATTCTAAAGAGCAGCGTTTAAACTGACAAGCCAGACCAAAACAAGGGAATAATTCAAATTTGTAACAGACATATGCTTTCTTATGGCTTAAAAAAAAAGAAAAAAAATTAAGAAAGAAATATGTTTTGCAATGACATGTTCTCAAACGTTCTCTTATTATTAAAATCATACACTCATAGAAGACTTCGGGTTGGAAAGGACCTTAAGGTCATCTAGTTCCAACCGCTTGCCATAGGCAGGGGGATACCTCCCACTAAACCATGCCACCCAAGGCTCTGTCCAACCTGGCCCTGAACACCGCCGAAGATGGAGAATTCACAACTGCCCTGGGCAACCCATTCCAGTGCCTCACCACCCTTACAGGAAAAAATTTCTTCCTCACATCCAATCTAAACTTCTCCTAAGTTTGAACTCGTTACCCCTTGTCCTTCCCTGACATCTTTCAGCTTATTAACAGCATCCCGCAGCTCAGCCACCTGCTGCAGGAGGACCTCCATCAGGGAGCAGCAAGTGTAGCCCTGCCCATTGCGCACCCTCTCCTCAGGAGAGCAGTGCAGGCACTCTCTACACTCTGAGCTCTGTGCTGCAGCCTCCCCTCTCATCGGCTCTGTTTGGGTGCTTATGCGGGCCACCGCTGGGGCAGCCAGAGTAGTGCTCTCAGATCGGGCCTTGGCCATAAGGTGCGCACTCATCACCCCGCTCTCCTGCCTGCACAGACTCAAACCCATCCCGATTGCTCACGCTCCCTGAGTCAGGTTTCTACCCAGTCAGGGCTGTGCCACTCCTGGAACCACCCCCTGTGAGTCAGCTGCTCGCATCAACTGAGCTGCCAGCTCCTGGGCAAGTGTTGTGGAGGACTTGGGCCTTCCCCAGTGGCAGTTGCTGGTCTGAGTTGAGGCTCCTGATCGCTGACCTTCCCCCTGCTCAGGTGTTGAAGACATCGTCTCTCTAGCTACTCACCTCAGTAGTTAAACTTCTGTCTAGTCCCTACCAAATGAACCAGGAAAATATTTCTGTTTAAAAAACAATTGCAGATAGACAGATCAGACAGTATGAGACAAATATTGATGTAATCTACTACTCATACCGATAATACTTTACTAAAATAAAATTTCTTACAGGAATTTGAATAAGGGGAAGGTAAAGATAGAAATACAATTTTCTAATAACTGGATAGAACTAGACAAAAGCAATATGCTTTGGCAAAAAATAAAAAGGTAAAAAACAGGCATGTTGAAAACAGAGATAATAGAAATTATCAAGAGTTACTGTGAAATATATGACAGGACACACAAAGAATGGTCGTTGAAAATAAGGAAGGTCCACTGGAAACAATAATTTGCAATAGAAGTAAATTGTTATTTAATTTTTTATGTTGTATTAGAGATGATTTGGAATAGAAAAATAGATGATTTTGAACACAAAATGCATGAGAAGTCAAAAAGATTGACACCAAAATGTCTTCAAAAACAAGATGTACATGCAAGAAAATGAGCTAGTTATGCTGTGCATGTCTTTGTGCAGAAAACTTTGCAGAGTTAAACCAAGATATGAAAATGGTGTTTCACGGTATGTCTCCTCAGGACATCACTGCCATACAGAGTAGACAAGATACGTGTGAACCAAGTCAGCTATGCATGATGTCAAACAACTTAGCACGCCATTTCACTTCACTCTGCAGTTCATTGACTGTTCACACTGCTTGTATGTCAATTTGCTCCTGGGCTCCCTTCTGAACTGTCACAGCTAGTTTTCTCTCATGAAAACTTCAGATGGGTATAATTTGCTCCAAAGTAACCTATAAGCAGTATGAACAAGCTTGCAACAGGTCTTGTCTCCTTACCTGCACTGCCACAGTCAAATACATACACACATAAGCATACATGTACATGCAGAGTCCTCCACTGCGGAGCCAGACCTTGTTTGCCTACAAGTTCTCATATCATACTTCCAGCCGTACAAGTTACGCTTTTGGTAGAATTTTAAAAAAATACCACTTGTGGATTACACAGGGTCTTAGCCGTCCTCGGACACCTCTGTGGGGATGGATGACCACAACAATATACATCTCCTGTGATGCCAGAAACAGTACTGCAGTATTAATGAGGCACTTAGCCAAGATTAATAACCCTGTTACTAGCTGTTCTATTACAGCAAACACATACATATTTATCATATCCACTTCTATGCTTGAATTAATACAGCAAGGTTCAATATACAACAAGGCTTACCGAGTTCTGGCCTGCTGTATGCTGTGTACACACACTGATAGTTTCTCAAAACAAGTAAGTAAAATAAAAGGTGTAGGAGTTCAATATTCAAAAGAAATGTGCTCCCAGGGTTGCAGATGCACTTGCTGGTGGGTTGTTGAAAAATGACTCAGTTCAGAGCACAAAAGCTTCACACTGTCAGTATCATACATATATTTTATAAAAACCTACTTAAAATTTATTTACAAAGGAAGCTACTGTTTTTCAAGTGCTAGCACTACCTAATGAATGTGTGATGAGCTTTTCATTCTCTAACTTCATCTATTCACAGCATAGGAAGACAGAGGACACAGGCTGAAGAGTTTTGAGCACACACTTCATTCATGGAATAAATTTCTTCAAAATTCAGGGAGTACGTTTAATATCCAGCGTTCTTTGGAAATAAATATATGTGATAATATATTAAAGAGAGCTTGGTAGGACTAAATGAAGTTTCTGTAACCATCTCTATGTGCATAAGCACTTATCTTTTAAATTATATGTTTTATTATCGGTTTGTATTTATATCTAGCTAACACATAGCAATCTGATTATCAATCTTCTCACTAAAGCAGATGTACCTGAGCTAAACCCACATTTTCATAATACTGGTTGTATTTTTCATAGGAATAAGATAGCATCAAAGGCAGCTCCACTATTTATGCCTATAGCCAAAAAATTACTGATATTTCCACTTTTTTTCCAAAATTGTTCATATAAAAATGACATAACTGGAAATTAAAAAAACTGCCAAAATTTATTTGAAAGGATTTGAGTATTTGCCATCTATCTCTTTTCCCTATTTACAGGGAAACTTTACCACACTTAGATAGCAAAACTCAGGGGAAGAGTACACATCAAGAAATATTTCTGCTTATGGAACCAAAACATATTACTATGGGAGGCTTAACTGTTTCCTTAGAGAATGAAAAAAAAAAAACCAAAAACAACCCAGACAAAAAAAAAAAAAAACAAAAAAAAAACAAACAAAAAAACCCCAACAACCCAAAGTAGAAATAGCAGTGAGAAAGCAACAAGCAAAAATGCTTAAAAAATGAATCTTCAGTCTTTATGGCTTTGACATTATGCTGGCTTTCCCCCAAGATTTCTATAGAACAGTGTGTGGAGGCAAAATGTTCTCCACTGCTTCTAGGACATACACTTTCCTTTGCCAAGTACATTGGGACTCAGTAGCATACTCTCACAGGTAACACATTGTCAGTGTTTGAAGTCTAATCTAAAAAAATACGCCTATTAAACTGAAGGGAGATCAGTGATCACATCTTGACAAAGATTTGAGTAAAACCTACCTCAATTTAAATCATTGGCTCAGAGGATTAAACCTTTCCATTATGTTTAGAACAGTAAGCCACTCCTTTCAGCAGTGCCTAAAAGAGCCATTTCTTCTCTCCTTCTTCCTCTACTTTGAAATCAGTTTCTCTCACCATAGAAAACATGCTGGCAGATTGTGAAGTGGAAAGAATTATTAAGATAAGTCAATGAAAGATATGGGAATAGAAATCAGGAACTCTAGGCCTAATTTATGTGCCTTGAGGCTAAAAGAGAAGTATATAATACAAAGTTTCCTAAATCAGACACCCACTATTATAGATTACACAAGAAAATGCTTCTCAGAAATTGTTATGATAATGCTTTTTCCTTGGTTGGAAATGCCAAGATATCAGCATCCTTTAAAAAATGGAATAAGTAACTACTGCAGACTCCATGCATCTTAATTTTTCAATCTATATAAAGAATTCACTAAGCTTATTATATCATCTACTTGATTTGAAGGGGAAGGAATTAATGAAACACCAAAATCTAGTGAAGCATGCCTCAATAACTTACTAAATTACTTGTTCTGTCACTGTAATGATGACTTTTGAAAAAGTCTTTACTGAGATCAGAGAACTCTTTTTTTATCACAGCAGCTCCAGTCCCCCTGCCATGGGTGGGGAAGGTTTATCCTAGATCATGTCACCCAAGGCTCTGTCCAACCCAGCCTTGAACACTGCCAGGGATGGAGCATTTGCCACTTCTTCGGGCAGCCTGTGCCAGTGCCTCACCACCCTCACAGTAAATATCTTCTTCTTTATATGTAATGTGAAATTCTCCTGTCTAACATTATTATAATAATAATTATTATAATTACTTTGTATATCTATATTCAGTATACTTTTCACAACTAGAAAAAATAGATACCTCAATAAAAAATTGTTTAAAAATAGGAGGTGACCCGAAAGATAGTAATTCAAAGCGCAGCAGCTGCTTATGGTCATTCAGGTTCATCATAAAATTAAACTTTAGGAGACTTTCTCAGTGCACTGAAAATGCTACAGTGCATTATATATATGTAGAAAAATTAGGCAGCAATGATTTGGATGTTTTTTCTTACTTTGTTACTACTTGGGCAATTTGTAAGGCCTTTAGCCTGAACATAGGTAGGTAGGGAGTTTTCTACTGCCATCTGTTGACAAATTAGGAATGTCAGGAATTCATAGAATTTAAGTCTACAGGAAAACAAGCTTGCTCCCACCATCCTTTGGTGAGAAAGAGGGAATTGAAGCTTGGAAAGAAGTCGTCTGTTTGCATCAGCTTTCCCTGGGATCTTAGGGACTCGCCAGAAATGTAAGTAAATTCCCAGTGGCATGGAAAGAAAAGGTTTAGTTCATGGTAAGGTATGTAATCATCCTGCCACCAAAGGTTTACAAGGAAGTGATACAGATGTAATTGCAGGAAAGCATCTTTGCAGTAAAGAGCACTTTTTTAAAGTGGCAGAGAGCAACAGCATAAAACTTAATTACGGTTGTTAACATCCGTTCTTAACATGTTAACATGCCCTGAAGACTTCAGAAGCTATCCCAAAAGCACAATGGATCAAACCACTGTTTTAAACATGCAAGGTGCCTCACAGTTACAGTATTGCAAAAGACAAAGAAACATGTATATTTGGATTTGATATTTGAAGAAGTGATTCTAGTTGAATAAGAACATTGTTGTTCAGTCATTTTTTCCAAACACACAGGCTGAATGTGCCTAAATCTGTATTCATTGCCAATTTTGGACAGAAACACAGAAAGATTAGTACTGCAATTATAGAGTTTGTTGGCTTGTTTTTTGTTTCTTTTTTTATAGGCATACATTCTTAATACATAATCTTTGCAAAAAAAAAACCCTTCCTATATTAAACTCTAATTTATAAGAAAGCACAGTTTATATAAGAAGCCTAATAGACCTGTTTTTTTCTGGTTACTTTTAGCAGCAAGTCAGCATCTATAGCATTCTTCAGTATTCACTGTAACTTGACTTAACATTCATCAGCAATTCTACATTACTTGGAAGAATGTAGTTAATTTTCTGTTTCTTTATCTTTTGTAGCTAAAAAAAAATCACAAAGTCTTACATAAAACTTTGAAAAAATTTAAAATTAAGACTAATAAAAATCTGCCCCAGGTACCAGTTTAATAGTTGCAAGATAGTAGAAAAAGTTGATAATGAGCTTCAACTGCTCATTAGTAGAATGAAGTATAATTGTGTTATCCTTGAGGGAAGTATATTAGTTTCTGTTCTGCTCTCTGCTTCACTGCTAGTGTGACACATATATCTAGCCTTACTGACTGGGAACTGGTGATTCATAAAACTCATGGGGTGGTAGGTGTTCTTGTAAACAACAGGCTAATTTGCTCCTGGGACACATTTTTGTCCTCAGTTGTCAAAGCTTTGAGAGGTTTATGGAAAATAAGTTTCATTCAGTGAAAAAAAAAAATAAATAAATAAATAAAGCCAATCCCAAAATAAAATCTAAATTCTCCTCCTGAAACCCTAATACCTCACATCAAACACAAAGGATCAACAATTTTGAATGATCACTCCTCTACTGCTACCTAAAAACTGATCTCCTTGTAAGCTGCTTAAGTGATGCAAAGACTTAATCAATAAAGCACCATTGAGAGACCTAGTCAGAGTACCTCAGGTCTCCAAGATGACACAAACTGCAGACACCAAACTATGACTAGCATAAGGGAATTAAAGAAGTGATGTGACGGAGGAATACTGGATTATCTAAGTTGTTTTACTGTGATCAGAGAAACAAAAGTTTTTCTGGAATACTGTGTTGTCCTTTTCTCCCTCATTTCCCCTTTCTTAACACTGCTGTACCTGACCATCTTCTTTCCTTCAGTTTGCCACTGATTACAGTTCCAAGTCTGTGCACAGATGCTAAGTTAATACATTCCTTGCATTATACTTTGTTCTGTGCCTCACCTTTAACACTACCACATTTCTCAGGTGAGAGCAGCCTCGCTCACTGTGAATCACTGAACTAAAGGACAGAAGTGCAATAGGTGTTTTACTAATTGTTCACGTAAACCGTGATATATTCTTCTGGAGCTTTCCCTCCCTACATAGATTATTAGGTTCTTTTATGTAATGTTGATAGATTTTGCTTTGTTTTACAACTCAGTTCAATACTTGCACTTGAGTGAACATAGCATGTTATGAGGCCCAGAGAAGGCATTTTGTTTTAACTAAGCCTTTTAAATGGTGGTTAAAGTTAGATGCCCTTGCAAAGGCCAAGTAGAGATCCAAGAAATTTCCTTCAGATAACCTGACAAAAAGATTACAAGTAAAAGCTTTTGATTTTGAAATTCAAATGTAAATTCTATAGTAAAATTTATTCAATTTCCTGATCATCCTCATGACCCTCCTCTGGACTTGTTCCAACATTTCCATGTTCTTTTTATGTTCAGAACACCAGAACTGCACACAATACTACCAAGTGAGGTCTCATGAGAACAGAGTAGAGGGGCAGGATCACCTCACTTGACCTGCTGGTCACGCTCCTCTTGATGCAGCCCACGACACGATTGGCTTTCTGGGCTACAAGAGCACACTGCTGGCTCATATTCATTTTCTCATTGACCAACACCCCCAAGTCCATCTCCGCAGGGCTACTCTGAATCTTTTCTCTGCCCAACCTGGATCTGTGCCTGAGATTCCTCCAACCCAGGTGTAGGACCTTGCACTTCTCATGGTTAAACTTCATCAGGTTGGCATCAGCCCATTTCACAAGCGTGTCAAGGTCTCCACAGATGTGATCAACAGTATAACAGCAATGTCTCCACCAACTAATAAGAAAGAAACACAAGATTTCTTGGGTGTTGTGGGGATCTGGAGAATGCACATCTCGATTTACAGTTTGTAAGCCCTCTCTGTCGTGTGACCCAGAAGAAAAATGATTTTAAATCGTGCCCTGAGCAACAACAAGCCTTTGAGCAAATCAAATGATAGTTCATGCAGTAGCCCTTGGACCAGTCTGGACTGGGCCAGGTGTAAAAAATGTACTCTACAACACAGCTTGGGAGAATGGTCCCACTTGGAGCCTCTGGCTCCAGGGGAGACTCGAGATCAGCCCCTCAGTTTTTGGAGTTGGGAATACAGTGGATCTGAGACCAGCTATACCCCAACTGAAAAAGAAATACTGACAGCCTATGAAGGGGTTCGAGCTGCTTTGGAAGTGTTTAGCATTGAAGCACAGCTCCTCCTGGCACCCCGCTTGCCTGTGCTGGGCTGGATGTTCAAAGACAGGGTCTCCTCTACATACCATGCAACCGATGCTACATGGAGTAAGTGGGCTGCACTAATTACACAATGAGCTCAGATAAGAAATTCCAGTTGTCCATTAATTCTAGAAGTCATCATGGACTGGCCAGAGGGCAAAGATTTTGGAATGTCACCAGAGGAGGAGGTGACGTGTGCTGAAGAGGCCTCACCATATAATAAACTCTCAAAAAGTGAAAAGCAGTATGCCTTGTTTACCAGTGGGTCCTGCCATATTGTGGGAAAGCATCAAAGATGGAGGGCAGCTGTATGGAGTCCTTGACAACAAGTTGCAGGAACTGCTGAAGGAGAGGGTGAATCGAGTCAGTTTGACAAGGTGAAAGCCATCCAGCTGGCCTTGGACATTGCTGAACAAGAAAAGTGGCCAGCACATTATCTCTATACTGACTCATGGATAGTGGTAAATGCCTTGTAGGGGTGGTTGTAGCAATGGAAACAGAGCAACTAACAACATAGAGGTAAACTCATCTGGGCTGCTGCACTCTGGCAAGATATCGCTGCCCAGGTGCAGAACCTGGTGGTGAAGGTATGCCATGTAGATGCTCATGTACCCAAGAGTCAGGCCACTGAGGAACACCAGAACAACCAGCAAATGGATAAAACTGCTAAGATTGAAGTGGCTCAGATAGACTTAGATTAGCAACATAAGGGTGAATTATTTTCAGTTGCTGCTCAGTAATGTTTACTGTGACCAAGGACTTTCTGAGTCTCATGCTCTGCCAGGGAGGAGGGGAAGCCAGGAGGACATGACCCAAACTATCCAAAGAGGTATTCTGTACCACAGCACATCATGCCCAGTTTATAAACTGGGGCAGTTACCCTGAAGGGTTAGATCAGTGCTCAATCAGGCTGGGTATTGGTCGGCTGGTGGTGAGCACTTGTATTCTCTCCCCTCTTTATTTCCCTTATAATTGTTACTAGTGGTGGTGGTAGTAGTGATTTTGTGTTATACCTTAGTTACTGGACTGTTCTTATCTCAACCTGTGGGAGTTACATTCTTTCTATTCTCCTCCCCATCCCTGCAGGAGCAGGGGGGTAGAAGGGGGGGAGGGGGGGGATGTGAGCAAGTGCTGTATGACTGAGTTGCTGACCGTGCTTAAACCATAACACCCATGAAGTTTTTTCTTTTCAATTTGCCTGACATTGTGTCTTTCTAAAGTAGTAGCTAAATATTCCCATAATATTAAATTCTTTATGTGCATCAGAACTACAGCAGTGAACAGTCCAGATTTGGTCACATATTTGATGCTTTCTTTTATTGTATGAGAGAGGCATAGTCTTGTAATGTTTTCCTTATTTTCCCTCCCTCTACCTCTACAGCACCAGTAACCTTCACACTGAATGAGAATAGCTGGATACAGCTTCCAGCATGGCTTCTCAATTGCTGGCAATTTGGTTGGCCAGATGGGGTTTCTGTGGAGAAATGTGAAGGCTAAGTGTGCCCCTGCAGAGTTCTTGGCTCCTGCTGACTCAGCAAGTGAAGGACACAATCAAATACTAAAACTTCCACCTCTTTTCTCACCTTCTTTATATCCCCATCTATTTTCCGTCCTTCCACTTATCCAGAAATGTGTCTGTACTATTTCAGGTGAGGGCTTTTTTTCAGGGCTTTTTTTTCCCAATTAGGATCTGCAGTAGCTTAAAATTAAGGGACTCTTTTCCAGTCTTACTCTATGTTCCTACAGGGAAAGTGTGAAGTCACAGAGACTAAAGTGAATCATGAAGCTTTAGCAAATGCACAAAGCAGAAGCAGTGTGAGTAGATAATATGAAATGGTAGCACAGAGCCCTTCAGCCAGGAATGAAGGATAGTGCAGTGTCTGCATATTGTCTCTGAGTAGCAGAGTAAGGCATCAGTTAGTTTCTGCTTTTACAGATACTAGGAAAGCATTAAGAGCAGGAGCAGCAGCTGAGACATAATTTTTTCCGGAGAAGCCTTAAAAAAGACTAAGTGAGGGCAGATATTGAGGGAAATGAGATTTAAGCCCCATTATAAATGGAAATGTCTTCAAATAGAGTAATTTTGAAAATGTGCTGAGGCACCAGTCCATTTAAAAGTCATGGGAACATATTCATTAACTACTATTGAAGTAAAGGAAAGTCCCATAATATACGCTTACATTTACAACTGATTGACTTCAGAATGCCTTAAATTGGCACGTAGATACTTTTATGAAGGATAAACAGCTCTGGGAAAGAAAACACTGAAGAAAGCCAGTCAGTCAAACAAAGCACTTTATCAAGAGCAGGCTACAAGCAAGTGCGATTCTGGCCACAGTATACTTGTACATTAAATAAGAGAGTTTGGCTCTATGACATACTTCTTTAAAATGGAAATGTGCCCTTTTTTTAGAAAGATATGCTTTTTTCGTCATAAATATGTCTCAAGTCCCACAGAACAGCTGCAAGATGAGAGTATTTTTGTCTCTCTCCAGTTTGCAATCAAATATAATGAAGAATCACTAATAAAATCTTGTGGTTGTAAAGATAAGGCAAGACCTGAGGCTTTCTTTTCCCTTTACGAAGAGCAAAATATTTTTAAAATAGCATTTAATGACAGGTTAGTCCTCAGTCTGGCCCAAAGGTCAGTTTTTTTTTTTGAATCAGCAAGTCAGATATGACTGCGGCCTTGAATGGTCGTTTTGATGGAAGTGCTTGTGTGATAGGTAAGCACTATTACATGGACTGTTGTCAGTCTCAGACCTTAAGTTTCCAGCATAACTGAGGATCAGTAATGATGTTTCATTTCTTCTACAGGCAGTTAGTTGAAATATAATCTTTCTTGCTAATGAAAAACAAAATTATTTTTTAAAAAGCTAGTATTCCTGCTTTTAAGGCATGCATAACAAAAGCAAAAGCATCTTCAATTACTAGTTCCAAGTCTTTCTGCCAATGAATCTGAGAAATCTGACCTTGTACTGATAAATGGTTTTGATGTCCTATTGAAAATTCTAGCAGTTTACAGAAGCAGCCACTTGCCAAATATTTTCTTGCTTGACGACGTCCAGCATGGCTTCACTAAGGGGAAATTGTGCCTGACCAATTTGGTGGCCTTCTGTAACGGGGCTACAGAATTCACGGAGAGGGGTAGAGCAGTTGATGCCATCTACGTGGACTTGTGCAAAGCGTTTGACACTGTGCCACATGAAATCCTAGTGTCTAAATTTGAGAGACATCAATTTGATAGGTGGACCATTTGGTGGAGAAAGAACTGACTGGATGGCTGCACACAAAGAGTAGTGCTCAGTGGCTCAATGTCCAGCTGGAAATCAGTAATGAGTGGTATCCCTCACGGATCGGTGTTGGGACCAGTCTTGTTCAACATCTTTGTTGATGATATGGACAGTGGAATTGAGCACATAATCAGCAAGTTTGCCAGTGACACCAAGCTGTGTGGCTTGGTTGATATGTTGGAGGGAAGGAATGCTATCCAGAGGGACCCTGACACGTTTGTGAGGTGGGCTGATGGCAACCTGATGAAGTTTAACCATGCTACGTACAAGGTCCTACACCTGGGTCAGAGCAATATCAGGCACAGATCCAGGTTGGGCAGAGAAGAGATTCAAAGCAGCCCTGAGGAGAAGGACTTGGGGGTATTGGTCAAAGAGAAAATGAACATGAGCCGGCAGTGTGCACTTGCAGCCCAGAAAGCCAACCGTATCCTGGGCTGCATCAAGAGAAGCATGACCAGCAGGTTGAAGGAGGTGATCCTGCCCCTCTGCTCTGCTCTTGTGAGACCTCACTTGGAGTACTGTGTGCAGTTCTGGTGTCCTGAACATAAAAGGGACATGGAACTGTTAGAACAAGTTCAGAGGAGGGCAATGAGGATGATCAGGGGACTGGAGAACCTCCTCAATGAAGACAGGATGAGAAAGTTTGAGCTGTTCAGCCTGGAGAGGAGAAGGCTGCATGGAGACCTCATAGCAGCCTTCCAGTATCTGAAGGTGACCCATCAAGGATGCTGAGGAGGCAGTCTTCATGAGGGACTGTAGTGAGAGGACAAGGGGTAACAGTTTCAAACTTAAACAAGGGAAGTTTAGATTTGATATGAGGAAGAAATTCTTTTCTGTAAGGGTGGTGAGGCACTGGGATGGGTTGCCCAGGGAAGTTGTGAATGCTCCATCGCTGGCGGTGTTCAAGGCCTGGTTGGAGAGAACCTTGGATGGTATGTTTTAGTGGGAGGTTTCTCTGCCAATGGCAGGGGGTTGGAACTTGATGATCTTAAGGTCCTCTCCAACTGTAACTATTCTATGATTCTATGATTCTATTTTTATCAGGTAGACAAATAGACATATAGTTACAAATATATGCATACAATATATGTGTATATGTTGGTTAGGAATCTCTGAAACTGGACGTCAATAAATCAGTCAATCTGGTATGACTTTCTTCCAAGTACCTCAACATGAAAATATTTTCAGGTTTACTGGTCTATGTCCTCATGGTGCTTTCTTCCTACCTGACATACAGTACAATGGACATGATACTTGCCCTAAATTGAAGGAAGTGTAGGATGGAGGAAACATGGGAAGAGAAAACTTACCCAGTTCTGTAGCCTAATAGTATACTTAATTGAATGTAAGGTGGCTGTATGTCAAATGGCTTTAAATAATTTTCTGAACTGCTTGTATGTTTTACACTACATATTCCTTTGAGAAAAACAGAGCTATCCCTGGATGACTCAGTTCTCTTTCAGTTAGGTTTTCCAACCTAGCCTAACCCCAGTGAACTTACTGATGCCAATTTAACTTTTGTTTACAGAACAGTATTTAGTTGTTATTATATCCTTCTTGCTCCTCTGGACCTGACCCTTTCTAATTTCTTTAATGGAATCCATTTCATGTCTGAATCTTCCATCTTTCAAGTGTTACCACTAAATTACATTCCATCTGCAAAGCCTTAATCATGCCTTCTAACAAATGTTATCACACTTATATAGCAAAAGATGCCCAGAGAGAAGACTAGAACATTTGAGAACTTTTACCATCTGTGCATCTCCCACTTATGCTTTTTCAAAAGTCCTTCCCCTCACCCCAGTTTCTTCTTCTCTGGAGTGTTGTATACCTAATTGCATTTCCTTTTGTAAAGATATGGATAGTTGCTGTACTCTGTCTTCAACAGGAATTACTCTACGTCACACAATTATATTAAAATGACATTAGGGTCACAACATTAAATGCTTATTTCACAGTTAGACAATGACTGAAATTGAGTTATACGTAGAATCATAGTTCCACTTACTTATTTTGTGCAGTCTGGCATAGTCTTTCTTTACAGTCAGATTTTGTACCTTCAAGGGCCCTACTATCTTCATTGTACAGAATTCTCTTATCTTCTCTGACATGAAATCAAAAAGGAAAAGTGTGTCATAGTGTTAGAACATTGTCCTTTAAAGCTGGAGACTGACACATGATTCCCTCATAAAATTACTCCATGACATTAAGTCATGGAATAAAAAATTTTTATTGTCATCTCTCCTGTTTCTGAATTTTTACCTGGAATCCTGTGACCATTTTACAGAACAATGAGCATGCCCAGACATACCTTACGCCAGCAAAAGTTTTGTTTTGGAGCTGTAAAAGTTATGTAATTCTAAGCACTTCCCAAAATACAGACCTAAAAAACTCAAATTAAAAATCCCATTATGAAGATATTTTTGACCCATACCTCCGTATTACTTTTCAATTGTTAATACTGAAATCATATCAACCCCCAGTATAATATAGTTCTTCACAAATTAAATAACATTTTTTATTTCTTTAAATAATAGTGATGTACATCATAAAAAAAAAAATCCACTTAATAATTCTCTGTCCATGATTTTATCTGAACAATGTTCAGTAAATAAGACCTTGAGACAAGCTCTGACCATAGAAAAAAAATAATTATTATTTAGTCCTAACTTCATTTTTTCTGTGTAATTAAAGTATGGTTTAATTTATTAAAATGCATTTGTTTATATATTTGATGTGTATGTTTTACTTTGTGTTTAATGAAATAAATTGGGTTTTTGTTTGATTGTTTGATTCCAAATTGAATCCTGTGGAGAAAGAGTATGTGAACATGTGATTAGACTGCAGTCAGACATTGCAACGAATGGTGCAGTGGCATCTGAATTAAGGGTCTGCTGACAGTATTATTGTGATATTTGCTAACTTCTGATTGTTTGATCTGGCAATATGAATAGTTTTCTTGATAACAGTTCTGCTGTTTTATCATTTCCCAGCCAAAACTCAACCAAACAGAAAACAGAACAAAAGTTTAATCATGTGCTATATTAGTGATGCTTATGTAGCTGGTCATCAGGACAGTATCATTTTGGTCTCCTATTTGAACAACTAAACACATACAATGTTATGATTCATGTTACCACGAACGGGATATTTTTATAGCAAATCACAGTTATTTTTTTACATCATTAATACTTAGGACAGTCCATAATCTTTCTTTAGCCTTTTCTCTCTATGCAGATCTAACTTTATCCCTTCTGTGTTCAAACATCACAACTTCCTGCTCCACATTGTAATGTGCCAAAACAGAAGTCACATAATGCTGAAGAACAACAGTTTCTGGGTAAAGAGATAAAATCTTCAAGAAAGTATCAGTCAACCACATGTTAGGCTACACACAGTGTCAGTGAAACTTTCAGGGAACTTATTTTCGATATATGTGAAGTCCTTACCAATTTAAGAACTTTTTAGCGGATTGCAAGTTGAGCAAACTTAGGTGGATGAATTTTAATATTTAGATGAAATACTCAGAAAAGGTAGCCACTCAAAAGCTCAAGTTTATAGTGAAATTTATGAATGTACTGAAATTATTTAAATAAGAGTGCCTTCTAAATTTCATCATGGGCAAAATAACCCAGCTTCATCGTCAGCTATCATTGCATCAGTATGACTTTTTTCAAAAATTCAACCAAAGCTTTAGGCCTGGAAAGAAGATATGTGCTAAAGCTCAGAAAAGAAATAAGCAACTAAAAAAAAGAATATCTTACATGAAGTGTCCTGAAGTCATAATATCTGATGTTATCATTCTTACTTATAACTTTCAGAGTAGTAAGAATACTAAGTTAAGTCAATAATTTCTTCCAAAAATGACACATTAGATGAAAACTAGAAAACTTCTTTTCAACACTTTGTGTTCATTAACTTTTTAGAAGTGCAGTTAATGGAAATATATCCTCTTTAAATCACACTACATGTCATGTAGTCTGCCTTGAGGAAAAAAAATCGAATTTTAGTACAAAAATGTTTTTGAAAGAAAAACAAAAGTTAATGAATAAAATATTAGCAACTTAGTTAAAAAGTAGATTCACCCAGCTGTTGATGCATAGTTTTAAAATTAAAATTGGAGTTCCCTCAGCTGAAATCTTTTTTTCTCATTTCTCCCTTGTAAAATTTTAAACATATTTGTTCATAAAATCTTTTAAAAAACCACCAACACAATCTGTGCACACCCTAATATTCTATTTCTAATCTTCTCTTTCTAATTTATCTCTCTAAACTTCTTTAAGGTACTTCATTAAAGAATCTTCATGGAATGATTTAATCTAGCATATGGATTTACTTGTTCATCAAGGACTTCAAACATATATGTATATGTGTGCGTATATGTACATACTTTCTGTCTGAGAAGCTGTAGCATCTGCTTTTGTTTGGATTGACCTTTGACATTCTGGACAGTTCTGTTCTTACTAAACGTCATACATTTTCAGTTTCTTTTACCTGCTTGTCTATCTCTCTATGCACTATGCAACTCTGAAAGTGTGAAGTTCCTTTTGGTTATATATAGCCTCTTTTGTCCTACCTTCTTACTCTCATTCTCTTTCTTTTAATATGAAGCATTCAGGCATGCAAAATAATCAACTTGCAGATGAATGATGTAAACAACATGCAGACAATATTTACACAAGACAGACACACAGACATGCAGTGGCAAATAACAGAATGTGTAAATACTGTGTCACCTTGTTGACTTTAATGAAGTGTCAAATGTATATCTTCATATCTTATTCAGAAAATTGCTAAGAAAGCAATGGCTTCACTTTTGCAGGACATGCTATAAATAAGAAAAAAATAAGTAATATTATAATTATATATCTAAAGTTACCCAAATAAAGTACACATTGTTTCAGCTTTCAGCAAGGATCATGATGTTGAAATGAGGAAAACGATCAATGAAAGTAAAGGTGTGGAAGAAGCATTATCACATCTGAAATTAAATCAATTCAAAGACTACAAAATACTCGAAAGGAGTCTTGATAACTTTCATTGCAGAATCCTAAGGAACTAATCTGAAAGGTCTATAATAAGCAGTTTTAGTAAGGATAACAGGATGATCATTTATGAAAAATAGTAAATGGCTTGCCTACATTTGAGAAAAGAAACTGAAAGGCAATAACAAATAGATATCTCAAAATTATTTTAGTTGATATTAGAATTTAAAGCTACAGAGTAACTTTTGAAGCAAAGAATGAACAATGACACCAAAGTACAAAGCAAAATGAATAAAATCTATCTAAAGGTTTCAAAGAGTAGATTATACAATTTAAAAGACATCTTTCTTTAATTATTTATCTTCTAAGCAAGGCAAGTGGAGAATATATCACCTATCTGGATTTCAAAAGAGTTTTTGACACTGTCTGATAAAAAAGGTATTAATTAAGATTGAGAAGATTTTGACTGGTCAGGAGAGGACAATAGATTGTGTTAGGTGTTTGCATTCTTACATGGAAGCTGTTAAAGGGTTCTTCATGGGCTGTCTTGCAAAAGACCTTTTTGACATTTAAATTGAAGATTAGGTCACAAAAATTCGGAGCATGCTGCTGAAATTTGCTGGTAAAACAAGTCTGAGAATGATCAAGATCTTAAAAACATACAGGAAGAATCAACTTACCTTGATGACTTCTATAAGTGAAATGGGATTAAACTTAATAATGCAAAGAGCAATACAGTAAAATTTTCAGCTACAATGTTTAAGTTCGTCAGATGGCAATTGCAAAGAAAAAGAAAGGTACAGACAATTTACTAGAGAAGGAGTATCAGAAACCAAAACGTGATGTAGCTATGAAAAATGGTGTATTAGACAAAGCATTTCTGGGGAAAAAAAGGGATGTTTAATACTATTACTCAGGTAGAACATATTTTCATTATGAAAATCATGAACAAACCCTGTTCTGCGTATTAAAGAAAGGTTCACTGAAAGATTCACTAAAAATGGAGGCAAAGAGGAAGTCTGACAGCATGATGTCAGGAATGCAGAACTTGATTCATGTGAGGAAACTGAAAAACCTTGTATAATTTTGCAAACAGAACTTAGATGAGAGAAATGTTCTCTGTAAACATGAATGGGTAAAAAGACCCTGTGGATGTTTATAGTAAAGTATGGAACTTTGAGATCAATAACAACACAAGAATTTTATATGTATATATATATTAAAAGTATGGGGGGTTATGCAACATGGATGCTTTCATTAGCAGAGTATAGGACTCAGCACCTAAGGATGTGCTGCCAGTTTATTCTGAGCCATAAACACTATCTCTGTAGTCAGGCAAAATAACGTTTGCAGCACCAAGTGGTTTAATGGCATTTATTTTTATTAAAATGCACAGCATTTTCTTCTTCACTCATCTACTTAAGATCTACATGAATGCTTTAAACAACATTCACTCATTAGGTGCCTAATGCAAAGCTTATTTAGTCAAAGTGCTTCCATTGACTTCTGTATGCTTTGGATTAGGTTCTGTATCCCTTCCAATCAAGTAGCTGCTGCAGGCTTCCAGTTTTATCACAATATTAGACTGCTTTTCTCTTTTTCCCATGATCTTAAAAGTCAAAGAAAGAGATATGCTTTGGTTTGCCCTGTCTGTTCTTTAATGTGCTTAGATTGCAGTTATTTCCTGCTGAGCCCTGGATAAGGTTTAGTTTGTTGAAGAACAACTTTTTAATCATCTCACAGGATGAATGAACTGGAAGATATGTCAGGCTTCTATCAGAAGATGAAAAATGTGGAAACTTATCAGTACCTCTTTTCCTCTAGATACATTATAGGTAATAAAATCCCACTCTGTACAGTACTTATTACTCTTATAAAGGAAGCTAAAAATGTAATTGCGCAAAGGATGATCACCAAGAAACTTTGCCAAACAGTTAAAGCAGGCATAAAAATATGGCTGCCTGTGCATGGGAAAAAGTGCAAAAGAAGCAGCAGGAAAGCAAATGATTTCAAAGTCAGGCTATGTAATCTTCCCCACAGGAAGGGTGGCTACAACCCCTTCACTCTTATTTTGAAGAATTAAGGTAGCAGTTCAAAGCATTTCAGAAGCAAAACTAATCAGAGTTTACTAGCGTAAAGAGCAGTGCTTAACAACCTAAAATATATTTGGCTACTGGATGGAACCAGCTTTATTTTTTCCTATTGGTGCTTACAGGATCCTGTTTTAAGGTGATATAATCAGGCCCTTCCCCAGCCTCTAATTCTCATTTTGGCTAAATGCCTAAGCTCTGTCCTAGACTTGTGCACTACAGGCATGGATCTATAGGTTTATGCTTTAATCTAGTTCAGAGAAAGGTATAAGGGACTCCACCTCTTCACACTTGCTTTCTTTTGCTCACGATTAACAGTAGATGGTAGAAGGTGAATAGCTCTTACTTTTTTTTCAGTGAATAGTCATGCCTCTGTCAAACAAAGGATTAAGGAAAAATGGTGTGTGCCTGCACTGTTCAGCTAACAACGTGACCTGTAAGGGTTCTGATGTTGCATTATTCATATGAAATGAAATGGCAAGTCTAACATTATAAAACACCTAGCAAAGAAGTTTTAGTCATTGCAGAACAAGGCCAAATAAGACTGTCTGATGAGCATTCAACAGCTTGGTCCTAATTTAAATTACTTTCTTGTCAACATATTTATTTTCTTAATTTAGAATAACTGTGCTTTTGTATGATCCTTGTTTCAACCAGAGAGCAATGATTATTTTTGCTGAGGTTCCCAAGTAAGTAGGTGAGTATATGTGTAGGCTTTAAAGGATTATTAAGTCTATTTGGCTATTTTTAGGTATAGTCAATAACATATATTGGCATTAACTTACAGAAGGGATTAGAGCACCACAGAACTCAATTATCCATAACAGCATCTGAATTTTAGTATCAAAGGTTCCTCCTCTGAACTCAGCAGAGTTGCCATCTTGTTTGGATATTTTCTCTTCTACTCAACAGGCAGCTGACACCATAGATTCATGAAGATATGCCAGATCTTTTATGCTATCCTGAATTATATTAATAATAAATTAAAGCTGCACAGTATGTACTAGGAATATCAGACAAAAGATTTTATCATCTGGTGATTCTTTTTTAAAGATGAAAGAAAGCCTTAACTTACAGCAAAGATGGAACTGAAAAATATTAGGAGATTGAGAAGTCATCAAGAGTGTGAAGAGGCAAAATGATTTTACAAAGTCTGTTTACTAAGTTCTGTGTATAAAGGGTAAGTGGCAGAAGTAAGTGGGAGCAGGAGCTTGAGAATAATAGTATCTTAATATATCTATAACAGCTTAGTATATTTTATACTGCTATCCATCAAATTTCATTATACAAGACCTTCGTTTATGTATGTGGTCGCCTGGAACACAAACTTCTTTTACACTGTCAACAGAATGAGGTACTTTGACTTTCCAGAACTCCACCAAAAGAAGCAGAAACAATTGCCACTTATTCAAAGATAAATATTGAGGTGAATCTAGAATACATTCAAAAAAACCTACAGAAGTGCAAAACTGTGGTCTAACTTAATCTGGGAAAACCCATTTGTTAGCAGCTTCCTGGGTGACTGAGCAGGTCGTTGCACTTCCTTTTATCACATAGTGATGATTTACAAAGCACTTTGAGACCTTCAGTGTGTTCTTTAATGATACCAACCTTGGAACTGTTATAGCAAAAAAATCCTACATTAGTTCCAAATGTAACTGTGTTGTTCTCTGCTAGTGGATTCATATACACATCAGTCATGCCCACTTAATATTTTCAGCAACTATGAACACATTTTTTTTGTCAGTGCTACCTGATTCTCATACATTTCATTTAGATTAAATCCAGTTTTAATTAACTCCCCTGAATGTCTCATTGTATTTCTTCAAGAAGTAGATACAATAACAATTCATAATTTCTCTTGATTTTTTATGAGAATTCATCCAAACTCACCTTAATGCTTTTTGTCCTCTATATTTTGCATTCAGAGCAATTGAACAATACTTCAATTAAAAAACAAACAAACAAACAAACAATAAACAAACCTATAAAATAATTGGGCTGGATGCAGCACTCATTTATATCCCTGCAAAACCAGGGAATCCAATAGTTGCATATGAAGCATAAATCCAACCAAAATCTGCCTTCCCTCATGAAAATTCATATGCTTTATGAAGACCTTTCATTATTTTTTCCTTCTGATTTTAAACATAATCTATGTATCATTTCTGCATGGTTAGATTTTTGTCAACATCTTGGGGGAAAAAAACACCAAACAAATCCAAAAATGCTGTCTGCAAAAGATCTTTCTTAACAGCTTCTATAGAATAATGTCAAAAAAAATCCAAAACTGCAAACTTCATCACTGTGAACTGGGGAATTGTAAGGCATACATATATATACTGCAAGAATCATGACCACTTGAGCTTTAGCTAAATGTTACTTTTCATCATTTTCTATAAATGTGAGAACTCAGAAATGCTGATGGAATCATGCCTATGTAAGAACTTTTTATTTTGAACAGACCTCAAAAATTACTTTAAGAGTGAGCAATTATAATCATGTGAGATTTAACCACTGTTGCCTAACACATTATATTTGCTCTGTCAGTAGCTTTCATGATGTATTATCTAGTTCAGAATTCTGACAGTAAAAGAGGATTTAAACAAAGTAACTGGCTCCATGCTTAGCTACCATTCAGTTAAATAAGCAGAGATGTAGTTATTCTTAAAAGTAAATCTGTGGTTTCCTTATTTAAACTCTTACATTTTGAAGTCCACCAGAAAAGGTGCTGCTCAACAAATTATTTGTTCACTTCTGCCTGTTACATGATACTAAACGGGAGCAGATTTGCAGCACTGGGAAAGATACCGGGCAAGTGTCAGCACTCCCTATAATTCAGCCGACCTCCCAGTATATTCACTGCAGCTAACCGGGGGAGCTCTGGAGCGGCCGGAGGGAGACTGTCGTCGGGAAGTGAGGTGAACAGAGCACAACAGGATCACACAAGATCTGCACGACGCGTTAGAGAGAGGAAAGGTCAGCGTGGGCTTAGTGCCGTTGTGGTGTCATTTCATCTGTTTGTCCCTTGGTGGAGTTCTTGAGTCAGTTTCTTCCTCCCGTCAAATGGCTCCAACTGCTTTGTGCGGGGTTTTTGTCCTTGTTTTTGCCCTGCTTTCGAATTTGCTCTCATGTTTACTGTATTTAACCTTTCCCTCATATTATTATGAATATATTACTCTCAAACTGATCTGACTTTTTTTTTTCCTTTGGAATCTTTTCCCTAATTTGCGTGTGCATCTGCGTGCAAAAAAATAATATGCAATATATGTATGTGTTAAGGTAATGAACGGTACAGATGTGAGATAATGTCTCTCTTTAACCCGAGATGGATTCCCACTGCAGATCTCAGAAGTAATTTTCTAGTGAGAGACACTGACGTTCCTAAACTAAAAAAAAAAAAAAAAAATAGACCAAATTGTCGTGGACTGAAAACGCCAACTGCGGACACGAGTCCGGACACCGGCGGCAGAAATGGGACTCCGTCAAGAAATGCAGATGAACGAGCCATTAACAGCATATACATATTTTAGCCATGACCCCCCTGTCTTTCCAGCCAACAGCTACAACAATGACAACAAAGCCTCGCTGCAGAGCATCGAAAAGAGAGCTTCGGGGGAATGCAGAAGAGCTGAGGAAGCTCCCAGGCTGCTTTAGGATTTCCCCACGTACAGCAGGCTGTGAATGTCAGCAAGACGGATTCCTTCCCACGCGCAAGATGCCACCTCAGTGGCCTTATCAGATGTTCCCTTTAAGGACACGAGCTCTTATTTCCCCTCAGTGTATCTCTCTCATTTCAAGCTATTTTATTTATTACAGACGATTACATTTGTGATCCAGTTTCCCTCTTGATCTCACCAGCTCAGGGGGACAAATGCCGTGTCGCGTCTGAGTGTGTCACTGTGCAGCTGGGGCAGGAGGGGGTGGGGGTGGAGAGTTACACTGAGCAACAGATTTGACTGAGAGGGACAGACCTCTCCTGCCTGAAACAGCTGGATTATTCCTACCGACACCCAAACAGCTGTGGGCGCACTGGCCACGGGCAGAGAGCGGCGGGGCTGAGGGCAGGAAGGGAGGAGGGGCCGGGCAGTACTGTCATTCTCTCTGTCCGCGCACGAAAGAGCGGGATGCGAGACACACACACATACGCCCCAGCCAGCACAGCCCCGTCCCCCTCCGGCAGCCAGGGCACGTGGAGGGGGAGCAGCGCAGCTATCCACCATGCAGCGCACGTCGGGCCCATTTCCCACGCCGGCCGCCTGCCCTAGGGGAAGAAAGTAGGAGGAGGAAGGGAGATTGGTAGGAAAGGGAAGGGGGGGGGGGCCGTTACCTCTGCTCCGAAAGAGGAACCAATCCACTGTGAAGGACGCAGCACTCCCGAGCAGGAAAGACATTGTACATTCAGAGAGATGTTGCGTGTGAGGACACTGCAAAAAAAGAAAGAAAGGGAGGGAGGGCTGGGGGGCGCAGGCCGCATGTGAAAGGCACAGTGTGCGTAAGAGAGGCCAGCGAGGATACGAGGGGAAGGGGGGAGCAATTGCACATGGCAAGAGAAAGAAATCACTCATTCGCTTGAAAGAGGCTCTCGCAAGGCAGACTGTAGAAGAAGCAGACATGGGAGATAACGGGGAACGAGTCGTAGACAAGAGACGAGGTGCCCGTGCCGTGCGACAGCACGGAATCCGATTAAAGTTTATGGCGGGGAGGTTTAAAACCGCTTTCATCCCGCCCCTCCCCTGGTGAATACATTCAGTTTCCTGGCTGCTCTTAAAAGCACAAAAGGGAAGGGAACAGCGGGAGCTTCGGGTTGCAATTGTATTGCTAGTGCAGGGAGCCAGTGTAATGCAGTACGCTGGTATTCCTGCCTACTGGTATGTCTAGATCTTACACCGTGGACAAAATTTCCTCCTCTCGGAGCTCCAGAACAGCGAGGGGGAATTTTGATAAATTCAAGTTGCTTGGCAAATATAATAGGGATTTGGTATTAATCCTACTTAACCCGCTGAGAAGATGCTGAGCTCCCAAGCCCCCCTCCTCCGTCCGGGACTGCGGCGGTGAACACTGAGCCTGCGCCGAGCCGGGCTTTCTCGCTGATGCTGCAGATACAAAGCGGAGTGTCTCCAGCGTCGGAGGGGGAGGGTTTTCCTGTTCTGGCTAGGACGGAGAGCGGCCAGTGCCGGTGCCAGAGCCGGAGCCGCCGGCGGAGAAGCGGTCCTGCAGCTTTCCGGAGCGGGGAGCAGGAGCGGTCGAACACCACCCCCCTATCCCCCTCCCATTTCTGACTTCATGCGGAGGGACTCTGCCTTTCTGTGCCTCTGGACTCCCCAGGGAAAGAGGTGGCAACCTTCCCTCCCTCTCACATTCACTCGCCGCTCCAGATGACAAAGACACACTGTGATCGTTGCTTTGAATCTCCTCGGCATATCCGGCCTCTTTTCGCTCAAATATGTCACAGCGATGAAAGAGAGGCGTTTCACTACAGTCGTATGCGTGCATTTTTATTCAAAATAACCATGTAATGCGAGGAATGAACACACAGAATCCGCAACAACTTGTTTCCCCACTTGTGTTCACAGGAGGAGAGCAGCTGGATTCCTGCCTCCCCCTTGCTGCAAACACACACACACACACACGCCGGTTCTGCTCCCGCTGGCTGCCCATGCTCACCCGGGTCCTCCTCCCGCCAGCCCCGCAGAGGCCAACCCCGAGAAGCCCCCCTCCTTTCCCCCGGGGTCCGGGTGGAAAGGACAGGTACGGGAGTCAAGCATCACCCAGGGCTCAGGGGCACACGCACACAAAAGCCACAGGCGCTTAAATGACACAAAGTCAAAAGGAGAAGCGAGCTATGGACGCTAGGATAAATAAAGTTGAGTGGAGAGCTTTAGCATTAAAGTTTACTTCCCGCTTATCCAGGTAGGTGACGCTAATTTTAGCAATCATCTAAGCATCAATTCTCTGTTCAGAAATAAATCTGTTACTTCTTACATGTGTTTATTGTACTAAACCCTTCGCACGCGTCCTGATCATCTTCTTTTTTTTTTGTTGTTGTTTTCCTAGGAAACCCACAAACACGCTGAAAAGGCACATTCAAATCATGGTAACAGGAAAAACACGAACACAAAGACTAAAAGGCTCAAATAACACTGGGAAACAGGACGAAATTCTAAGATCTAAGGCAGCCCCCCTTCCTCCCTGGAGTTTTATGCAGTTACAGTGACTGCAGCTCTTTTACAAAAGCACCGATACGTCAGAGGAAGGTGGGAATCTATGAGAAACGAGTTTTCTTACCAGCGTGATTCCGCAAAATGCAGAGCCCCGAACGTGCATCAGCTCTGCTTAAGAAAAAGACGAATAAACATTTCCTTTAAAAATTGTTGCTCGATTCACAGTCTACAGCGGGGGTGGGGAGGGAAAGGGTAGGAGATAATCACTACAGATCGCGGGTTTGAGGAGGCAGCAGCAGCAACACTCGGGCGTGTAATGAGGATCGGTTTTAGGAACTGAACTGGTGGTGTGTGATGAGCAGCTATCCCACTTGCAGCACTAGCAGCGGCAGAGACAGAGGGTAATACTGGGCTTTCTGGAGTGCAGCCCTTGACTCGTCCTCCTCTCTCCTCCTCCTTCTCCTCCCTCCCTCACTCCCGCTCGCTCTCTCTTTGCTCTCCCTCTTTCTCTCTCTTCCTCTCTTTCTGTGTGTATGTAGCGCAGGCGGCTCTGCTGCTGCAGCGTCAGGGAAGAGCTGCTGTGAGAGGCTTCAGCAGCTCCCACCACTTTGGGCAAACTTGCCGGTTTACTGCTGCTTTCTTTCTTTTTTTTTTTTTTTTTTTTTTTTTCTTCCGAGTGGGAAGCTTCTCAGTTGCCATTCAACATTTTAAAGCACAAGCCGCTCTGCCGTGAAAGCGCCTGATCCACACTTCTCTGAGAGGCACAGGAAGGAATACACATTGCAGATTTCACCCACCGTGGCGGTGCAGATCACAGGAAACAACTGACTGATATAATTGTATTTGCAAATAGAACTCTGGGGTTTGTTAGTTTCTTTCTTTTTTTTTTTTTTTTTTTTTTTTAAACCGCTTCGCGGCTCTCTCCCCCTCCCCTTTGCCATTCTGCTTCTATGGATGCAATTCAGAATCTGTGTTAATTCACGTGGGGGATCCAGTTACATCGTGTTCCGTTCCGGGTATATTTACGAGAGACCAATAATCGCCTTTGGACACATAGTTTTGTTGCTAACCTTTGAACTGAAAGGATCAAGTTCAGATCTGGTTACCTGCATTGGGACGGAAAGGAAGAGTCGAGAGAGAGAGGGAGAGACTGCAATCTCATTTATGAATCGCTCTCAGCGCTGCAGATCCAGATTGCTATAACACATGCAGTGCAAATGCAGGTAAGGCACACACACAAACTGCGGATGCTAAACCAAACTTGGGACTGTTGTGTTTGTATATTCGTATCTACAGCCTTGCAAATTCTGGGCAAACGGCTTCTGCAGTTTCTGTATCGTTGCTTTGTGACTAATGACCTTGCGCAGAGTTGTTAAAAAAAATCCTCTCCGGAGAAAGAGCTGAACATTTTAGGCGATCTCTGAAGATGGATTTGGGTGCTTTTCTGCCAACCAAAGGGGATATTCTGTGGATTGCAGTGTAATATACGGTTTTCTTCTCCCGTGCAGCTACCGACATTATTGGGATTTTTTTTCTATTTTTTATTTTATTTTATATTTTAAGAACTCCCCATTGCTAAGAGGATTTGGAGTTTTCCCGAACACAAGCCCTTTGAATAAAGCGAATCACATTTTTTTCCTGTGTGTGCAGAGCGGGGGAAGAATAAAGCTAATGCCTTGGTCGTAAACGGCTGAGAGAGAGAGAAAAAAGAGCGTGTGAATTGTAGTTAACTCTAGTGTCGAAGAAGACGACCTGGGGGGCTTCAAATCGTATAGTGCTGCTCCAGCTTTTATTGCAAACCTTGCAAAGCGATTACAGTAAAATCAGAGAGGAGGAGGAGAAGGGGGAGGAGGAGGAAAATCCCATCCTGTCTACCGAGATGAATCTTTAAAAAGCAAAATACACTGTCCCGTGAACTGTAAGTATATCGCAACTGGAAGGCAGGGAGAGAAGCAGAAGAGCCAGCAGCAGGGTTTTGACTACCTACTGCACCAGCCATGAGACACTAAGTTTTCCAGTAGCAGAAAGATTTTATAATTGATAGCCCGGACGCTCAGCCGCTCTGTTAGCTTATCAGGGGAACTAATTGGGGGGGGGGGGGGGGGGCCGGGTGGCC
>JASSUY010038326.1:0-13202 GCA_032466535.1 Forpus xanthops | reverse complement strand
AGGACTGAGAGGAGGGGGTGGGAGGGGTGGAGGGGGTCGGGGTGAGGAAGATGAGGAAGATGCGGACTCTTTTTGGCTTTGTGCATTGCTGCTGGTGCTGCTTCTTGCTCCTCCTGCCTCCGCCACTCTGGGTCAGCCTGGCATCTGCCAAGCAGCTCCTGAGGTACCGGCTGCCCGAGGAGGGACCCGCCGACATCCGCATCGGCAACGTGGCTTCTGACCTGGGAATTGTGACGGGCTCCGGCGAGGTGACATTCAGCCTGGAATCCGGCTCCGACTATCTCAAGATCGATAACATGACCGGGGAGCTGAGCACCACGGAGCGGCGCATCGACCGCGAGAAGCTGCCGCAGTGCCAGATGATCTTCGACGAGAATGAGTGCTTCCTGGACTTCGAGGTGTCGGTCATCGGCCCCTCGCAGAGCTGGGTGGACCTCTTCGAGGGCCGGGTCATCGTCCTGGACATCAATGACAACACCCCCACCTTCCCTTCCCCCGTTCTCACTCTTACAGTGGAGGAGAACCGGCCCGTGGGGACCCTCTACCTGCTCCCCACCGCTACAGACAGGGACTTCGGCCGCAACGGCATTGAGCGCTACGAGCTGGTGCAGGAGCCTGCAGGGGACGGCGGCCGCCGGGGCGGAGGAGGGGGCGGTGGCGGGGGGGGCTCTGCCTCGGCGGGCTCCGAGAGCGCCCTCTACCCCGGCGGCAGCAAGCGGCGGCAGGAGGCGGACGCGGCGGCCCGCAGCAGCGTCTTCGAGCTGCAGGTGGCCGATACCCTGGACGGGGAGAAGCAGCCGCAGCTGATCGTCAAGGGGCCGCTGGACCGGGAGCAGCGGGACTCCTACGAGCTCAGCCTCCGCGTGCGGGACGGCGGTGACCCGGTACGGTCCTCGCAGGCTATCCTGAGGGTTCTGATCACCGACGTGAATGACAACAGCCCCCGCTTCGAGAAGAGCATCTATGAGGCAGACCTGGCAGAGAACAGCAGCCCTGGAACACCCATCCTGCAACTGCGAGCCACGGACCTGGACGTAGGGGTGAATGGACAGATCGAGTATGTTTTCGGGGCTGCCACCGAGTCTGTCAGGCGCCTACTGCGCCTGGATGAGACCTCGGGCTGGCTCAGCGTCTTGCACCGCATCGACCGGGAGGAGGTAAACCAACTTCGCTTCACTGTCATGGCCCGAGACCGGGGTCAGCCCCCCAAGACAGACAAGGCCACGGTTGTACTAAACATCCGTGACGAGAATGACAATGTGCCCTCCATCGACATCCGGAAAATTGGGCGCATCCCACTCCGGGATGGGGTAGCTAGTGTGGCCGAGGATGTGTTGGTGGATACCCCCATTGCCCTGGTGCAGGTGTCAGACCGGGACCAAGGTGAAAATGGTGTGGTGACCTGCACCGTGGTGGGTGATGTGCCTTTCCAGCTCAAGCCAGCCAGCGAGGGTGAAGGGGAGCCTCAGAACAAGCGCAAGTACTTCCTCCACACCTCGGCCCCTCTGGACTATGAAGCTGTCCGTGACTACAATGTGGTGATTGTGGCAGTGGACTCTGGCAGCCCCAGCCTGTCTAGCAACAACTCCTTGTTGGTACGGGTAGGGGACACTAATGACAATCCTCCTGTGTTCAGTCAGGCCGTGCTGGAGGTATCCTTCCCAGAGAACAACTTGCCTGGTGAGAGGGTGGCCACAGTGGTAGCCACAGATGCAGACAGTGGCAAGAACGCTGAGATCACCTACTCCCTGGAGGCCTCACCCCTTTCCTCAGATGCACCAGGTGGCATCTTCAGCATTGACCCTGACTCTGGGGACGTGTTAGTCCAGGCAGTGCTGGACCGTGAGCAACGCGACACCTACGAATTTCAGGTGACAGCCCGGGACAAGGGGGTGCCATCGCTGCAAGGCTCCACCACAGTGGTGGTGCGGGTGGCAGATCGCAATGACAATGAGCCGCGCTTCATGCAGGATGTATTCACTTTCTATGTGAAGGAGAACCTGCAGCCCAACAGCCCTGTGGGCATGGTGACTGTGATGGACTTTGACAAGGGCCGCAATGCTGAGCTTAGCCTCTCCATCCAGTCTGGTGACCGTGACCATGACCAGGCAGCCAGCATTTTCTCCATTGAGAATGACACTGGAACCATTTTCTCCACTGTCTCATTTGACCGGGAGCAACAAACTAGCTACACTTTTAAGGTGAAGGCAGTGGATGGAGGTGAGCCACCACATTCTGCCACTGCCACCGTGTCCCTCTTTGTGATGGATGAGAATGACAATGCACCTACAGTTACCTTCCCCAGCAACAGCTCCTACACCGTGCTGCCACCCTCCAGCAACATGCGCACTGTGGTGGCCACTGTGGCTGCCACTGATGCTGACACTGGCCTCAATGCTGACCTGAACTACAGCATCATTGGGGGCAATCCCTTTAAACTCTTTGAGATCGACCCAGCCAGTGGTGTGGTATCACTGGTGGGCAAGCTGGCCCCCAAACACTATGGCTTGCATCGCCTCGTAGTGCAGGTGAATGACAGTGGGCAGCCTCCCCAGTCCACCACCACCCTGCTCCATGTCTTCGTCAATGAGAGCCTATCCAATGCCACAGTGGTGGAGAGTCAGGTGGCCCGCAGCCTCCACACACCCCTGGCCCAGGACATTGCTGGTGACCCCAGCTATGAGCTGAGCAAGCAGCGGCTTAGCATAGTCATAGGTGTGGTGGCTGGCATCATGACTGTCATTCTCCTCATCCTGGTGGTTGTCATGGCCCGCTACTGTCGCTCCAAGGGCAAACATGGCTACGAGGCTGGCAAGAAAGACCATGAGGATTTCTTCACCCCACAGCAGCATGACAAGGCCAAGAAGCCCAAGAAGGACAAGAAAGGCAAGAAAGGCAAGCAGCCCCTCTACAGCAGCATTGTCACTGTTGAGGCTTCCAAGCCCAATGGGCAGCGCTACGACAGTGTCAATGAGAAGCTGTCGGATAGCCCTGGTATGGGGCGGTACCGCTCGGTCAATGGCGGCCCAGGCAGCCCAGACCTGGCCAGGCACTACAAGTCGAGCTCACCGCTGCCTACCGTCCAGCTGCACCCGCAGTCCCCCACGGCGGGCAAAAAGCACCAGGCCGTGCAGGACCTGCCCCCGGCCAACACCTTTGTGGGCGCCGGCGACAACATCTCCATCGGGTCGGACCACTGCTCCGAGTACAGCTGCCAGGCCAGCAGCAAGTACAGCAAGCAGGTAAGAGCTCTGCACCTCTGCAGTCCGCGCACCCCCCCCGCCACGCACACGCACACAAGCGCACGTACATACGCATACACACGCCCCTGATGGGGGAGCGGTGGGGCCCGCGTCCCCCCTGGCACAAGCAATTACGACCGTCCGGTCCAGTGACCCATTCAGCCTCGTGTCTCCTCGCCAGCCACCAGCAGGCAGTTAGGTGCCCGGGCAACACAGCCAAGAGAGTCAGGGATCTTTGTTAGTATAATTTTTACATTTCCCTCCGCTTTTCGGCAGCCAACCAGTCCGTCCGTGCAGCCGCACAGACGGGGGCGCCTGCGGGACCATGATTCCTTCCCCTCAGGAGGCACAGCGGCAGCCATCGGCGTGGGGTGGAAAAGGAGAGGTGGACTGTGGTTTCTGTCCTCATTCCGGACAGCGAGGTGTAGAGCAAACTGAGATGCTTTCATCAGCTAATCCCGGTGGTTGCGGAGTTCAGAAACTCCGCACCCGCCGCAGCAGCGGTCGTGGCCCCCTCCCCTGCCCCACTGCCAGTTTACGTTCGGTCCGCAGTTGCGCCTCCCCTGCCTTAGAGACAGTAATCTCCGAATGGGGAGGAAAGTTTCGTCTCGGTACCCAGGTGTTAGGGGGAAAAAGGGTCGTTTCCTGCCTGCCGCTTCCTAAAACTGCGAGCGAAAGTGGATTAGCATCCGCCGTACTGAAGCGATAATGGCTGGAATTACCAGGTCTTTCATTAGGACCAAAATGCTTAAATAATCTAAAAAGCTGTCTAATTTACACTACATAGACTGCACTCATTGCAGCAGTTGCTCTGAATACACATAAATGTTAGTGAGCTCACAGTCGCATCCCAGGATGTTTTAATTGCCTTTTTTTGTGCCGTGTCGCACACCCAGCCCTTTATAGCACATGATGTATTCATGATGAGAGGCCCCAATTTGCCAGCCCAGCTGCTGCAGAGCTCTGTCTTTACAGCGTGATTGCTGTGAGACCCCTCAGAGCCAGGTGTGTCTTCAGGAGTAGCACAAGGGACTGATTCTGATCTCTGCCTTGTTGGCGGAGGTGGCTTCAGTAAAGCTCAGATAGCCTTAAACTGGTGATGAAAAGAACTCCTTTACAATCCCTGAAATAAAACAGGGGATACATAGAGAAGAACCAAGCTCCTAATTGAAAGCATCTGTTTCGTTTATTTTATAAGACACATATGTAGCCTGAACAGAGGTCACTTTACTTTGGGGAGTACTCTTTGTGTGACAGTAAAATGAGATGCTTAACACCTGGTGAGTTCCATTACATCTTTCCACATAATGTTTCATCAGCTAAGGTGCATGTTACACAAGAGTCTACAGATAAATGAATGCTGATTCATGTAAATACACAGACAAGTCTGGGACAGGAAAATTCTGACTAGTTTGATGAAAATGTTTTCTTTTGATCTTATTAACATAAAATTTGGTACACTTTTTTCATATATATACGTACTTTGAAACGTCTGCTAGTTTACTGCTATTAAAGTTTTACGATGTATTGCAGGTATTTGCGTTCTGCTCAGAAATACTTAAAATATCACAAAAGAAAAGGACTTGTGTGAGCCAGTCAGTCTTCCAGATCACAGAAGTGTGATTGATGTATTATCTGCCAGTATTTCTGTGTATGTTGTTTTACAAGTGATACAGATTTACGGAACTTTTGACACAGTATTTTCTGGGTGATACATTCCATTAACTCTCTTCTGGAGAGTACATTCCTATTTTAGTTTGAAAATAGTCTGGTTAACATACAGAGCACTAAGAAAGTTTCTAAACTTCTATATGCTAAGGTTTATTAAGCCCATAGTAGATTATGCTGTTTTAGTGAACACTGGAATAACAAAGTAGCAGTAGATCATATGCTAACGAGATACAACTTTTTTCTTACTGCTGCAATAAATCTGAACATATGAATTATAAATTGCCAAAGTGCAATTTATTTTCAGTATTAAAAATTACTTGCATGCTAAGTATAGGAATGGTAAAGGACTACAAATAATATTCTGTTAGATAAAAATAGTATTTTAAGATTATATTACAGAAATGTTTTGAATAACTCAACTTTTTCCAAGGATATATTTCTGATTACCTGAGAAGACTTCTTAGTTGAAGAAAATGGAAAATGGCTTTATTACGCTTTTACTTGCAACAAGCAAACTGAAGGAAGTACATGCAAAAAACTGATGTTACCACTTCCCTGTGTGTATTTTTCAGTTTGTTGCTGGGTGACATTTATATAGTTTTGTTCATGCTTTTGCATAATAGTGGGGACATTAAGACTTGCATAAACACTATGTAGACTTTTCACATCTCAAACATTGATAGTGAACCACTACTCAGTTTATCAGGCAAAGCACCAATGTTTTTAACCCCCAAACCACTTGGATCTCCTGTTCAGTACGCTACTTAGAGAGAAATATAAAGCAGTTGCCGTTAAAGGGTTCTAATATGGTGTGTATCAGATTGTTTCAGAGTTCAGCTGTACATATGAAATAGAACCAGTGGCATCCTGCTGTTACCATGATAAGGAGACTGGCTGAAATCTTTAAGGCTGCATTTATTTACTCATTGGCCATTCCCTTTGTTTTAAGGACACATTAGAAGGCGTATAAAGTTTTAGAACAAAGAATTTGACACAGCAGAACGTACCTGCTCTTAAGTTACTGGAGATGAGAGCAATACTAATTTCCCATTAGGTTAATTAGAATTGGTAATTGATACTTTTGTATATCTACAATATAGCAGTCAGGAAATAAACTCTACTTATGTGACCGATTGGTGTGCCCCAGTGAATGGAAGCGATTTTCACTCTGATTATTTGATGCTTTCTGTTTAAGGTAATGTATTGAATCTCTTACATGAGTTCCCAAATACATCTTGTTTGATATAGTACTGTATAGGAGAACTTCAGTGAAGAAAACCACAATTTGTAACTCTCTTCCTTCTTGACATCATATATTTTATATAAAGTTTAAAACTACAATCTATGCCCAGTTGAATTCTGATATTTCACAGTCACCTTTTTAGATCTTTCACAAGTTTGGCTCCTATTCTTGTCTTATTTAGCGTGGTATTTATTACTCTGAAATATTATTTTAGTCTCCCATATATCAATTCTCTCCTATTCAGTAAAGCACTAACATATCTACTTAATGGGAAGCAAATGTTTAAATCACTTAATATTCTGTAGGTGTTAATCACTTGCTAAAAGTTAAAAGTTGTACAGAAGTGTTTTGCTGCATGGGAGTGAGTTTAAGCAAGTGTTTTCCTGGATCACAGATTTAAAATCTGAACCCTCCAGGTGCTGCACATTGCCTGTGAGGAGCCTGGATGCTACTAACTTCCAGCAAAGGCAGCCAAAGATAAGGAAAGCTCAGTACTTAAGAGGAATCACTTAGGAGCTTGGAGAGTCCTTAATCCTAACTCTAAGGATAGATTTTAATTGTAAATAATTGTTTATTTTTCTCTTGTTAGTTGCAGGTATAATATATGCTAGTTTTTTTCCACTTTGTTTTGCAATACAAAGTAGTGGCATATATTCACTGAAACTTTTAATCATGAATATGAAATCAGCATGTTAACAACCACTGTGTGAAGAACAGGCTCTTTGAACCCTGTTTATATGTTTACATTTTTGGCCATCATATTCTCTTGGTTTCTTTTTTACTTGCTCTGCTCAAGAAGTGATGCCTATTTGGCTACTTAAAACACTGTGGTTGTAGTGGTGTTGGTTTTGTGTTTTTTGTTTGGTTTTGCTTTGTTTTGTTTCTTTAAGAAGTATTGGTCACCATCGATACAATTAGCAGAACCTGTACAGGAATTTTAAATCAGCATTATTTTTTTGCTTGGTGTATTTGCTTCCTGGCCAATTCTATAATCATTTATGAATTGTCTTTTTGCCTTTTCTCATTGTAAATGTACCATTTAATGAAGAAAAATGTTTATCACACCAGAGTGTGCTGACTAGTTTTTACACTAGTAAAATACTTATTAAAACTAGATGCATTTCCTGAAAAGTCTTGTTTCCATGAAATGAAATACATAGAAATTAATTTCTGGAAAGAAAGAAGCTTGAATGGCTACCAGATAATTTGTTTCATAACATTTCAACCATTAATCAGTCTACTGTAATGTAGAAGCATTTGACTACTTGGCTATCATGATGTGAATTGTATCTATAAACTAAATGGGTCAATTTTCTCGTAAATATGCGCATATAACTAGCAGCCTTAACGGACCCAGAATTCATCCATTAAGCGGTAATCAGTTTAACTATGCAGGAAAGCATCATCTTTTTTCTTGCCTACACACACACATGCACTTACATTCTTATTTCAAAGACTACTTTTTATAATCACAGAATAACTCACAAGGAAAAAGTTTTTCACAACTTTCAGCTAAGCAAGCATCCCACAGTATAATAATCGTAAAAATACGATTTTGGTAGCAGAAAGTGCAATGTAGAGAAAAAAAAGTGGGAATATTGTAATTAAGTATAGGCATTTACATTGAAGACCTCTTTCATACATTTGACTTTAATACTGTTTGCTACAAAGTGTACAGAAGTATATCTCAATTTTCCAGTCTCTATTTGCATTGCATTCAACACTTCACAGTCAGTTTTTAACAGTGACCCAGATTCGACCTTTAGTAAGAAATCACGATGAAAGAAGGGCTAATTAAGCATGAAACCAATGGATTGTTGATGCTTTAATTATCTTTATTTAACAGAAAGTGTTTCACTGATAAGTGTAGCCTTTTTTTTTTTTTTTTTTTTTTTTGTTCATTAAAATAATCTTGTACAGTGAGCAAATGTCTAAGTTACCACTGAATCATTCTGCACTCCCAGGAGATGTACAGAGCCAAAAGGGACAGGATCTGAGTGAAGGAGGATTCATGCTCTGAATAAGTAAAGAAGTGTGCTATTATAGGCAAGGGGTAGTAAGAAACATCTTTAAAAGGGTAGAATCTGATTTATCAACTCAGACAGCTCTCTGGCATTGTACATACCAATGCGGACTGGGTTAGCAGTTTGACTGTTACTGTGTCAGTCTTTGTACTGTAGCAGTGTATTTCTAAGTTTGTTTTTTTCTTCTTTTTCTCTCTTTTTTTTTTTTTTTTAATACTTAATTGCCTTGTTTTGTAGTATTTAGGGTATTTGCTAGCTTGACCAACTGTCAGCTGTGTCTCAGAGAAATACCATTCCTGCAGTTTCAGGTATACTTATATTCCTTTAAAGATTTTCTGTTACAGGTTTTAGCAGGTTTATGTAGTTATTGATCCACTGGGCTATGCTGAGATGTAAAACTTACCGAACTGGTTTTGCATTAAAATATAAAAGAAAATCAACAAACTTTAGAAGTAGCTGGCCAGCATTCCTCTTATGAGTTTATTAACTAAAGCCTTCACAAGTGCTGTAAAGTCTTCACTATATTTACTGATCAGTTTAATAGTGCTATTGCTAATTGCTAATCTTAACAGGACACATAATTTTCATTTTCGGTGACTATTTATACAGAAAATACAGGTGCAGTCATTTGAGAAATTCAGTACAGTATTTAGGCTGGTTTTCTAAGTTTTCTAAGCAAGTCTGCTTCCAGCAGATATTTAGAAACTGTTAAAGCTGCAAATCAATTTTCTTTTTTCAATCTTAGGCTGCATGTAGTATGCTCCACATAGTTTATTTTCTAAATTTCTCTATTTTTCTTATTTATTACATTTTTTTGGTGGTTTTATCTCACTGTGGACTCAGGCAATGCTATTTCTGTATTTTTTTCCTCTGATTTTTCTTTCCTAGAAGAGTTGATATGTTGTCTGCCTGTCAGCAGATTCTGGACTTTGCCAGCATAGATTATATATTCATTTTAATAAAAAAAATAAAATACTAAAAAAAAAGTTGAACATTTACAGTCCAGAATTTAATAGGTTAAAATTATTATTATTTTTACACATAAATTTGAATTATTTCGATTTTTTGAATCAAGATGGTAAAGGGAAACTCTGACATTTAAATGGATGTATCAAGTTTATTGACTGTGCAGTTCAGTAGAAAGCATAGTGGTTTTAATATGGACTGTACTTTTAAGCAATGGAAAGCTGTGTGTTTTTAATATGGAAGTTACTCTAACAGTCTATACTGAATGGTCCATTAGAATTATGAAGAGAACATTTAAAATCCGGTTACTTAAAGTACTTTAAATTATTTTCTTTCAGTTGATATCATAATACCCTGTCCTATAAGGCCTTGCTAGCTTCCTGGCCTACAAAATACATATCACTAGGTAAATGGAAATAATTAAAATCACCTATATCCTGTATCCTTTCATGTTTTGTTATTTTTTTTATTTGTACTAAGTTGCAGAGTTGAAATTTTTAAACCTTAACTGAATGTAGGTAAAAATTATTTGTGTATCTAAGGTCTGAGTAAAACAGTGGACGAGAAAATTATAATGTCTGTTGAGTTTTGACTTCTAAAAAAAAAATATATATATATATATATATAAGAAAAAGGGAGAAAACATACCCATACTATAAGAAAGCATGGATGGACTTACTGTCTTCCATATACTTCAGGCAACAGAAACTTTCCAAGGTCACTTTTATTTTGTTGTTGTGGGTGATGAAACATCACATTAGTGCTGAAGTAACCAAGGTTAGTTGAGGCATCCAAAATGTGATTTACAGCAGCAAAAGGAGAAAAAGGAGGATTTAAAACTTCTTAATTTCTTATTTTAGTGAAATTTAACTGAGATGTCAAAATCTCAAAACATGATTATACTGAAGTATCAGTTACACAGGTTCCTAAATGATGTCAGTGGCACATGACATTGTCCATCTGTGTGGAACTGTGCTTAATATGGGTTGTTTGCTCACTCTCATGTGCCCATTTTCATTGACAAGAGTTGTAAAATTACAATTCAGAGTAGCTTTTGACTGTATTAAGAAAAATAGGAGTAAGTTTGATGTATAACATGTATGACCAGTGTGGAGGAACCACTTGTTTGTTGTTTGTCTGGTTTTTGTAGAAGATGGGTAAGAGTAAAGTTTGGAATTTTAGAAGTTTGAACAGAAATAATATTCTCGGCCCATTTAAAATTGATTTTTTTTTTTAATTGTTTATATCAATCAAACAGTCCTCTAATTTAGGTATCACAGCTGGTTTGCAGTCATTAGTTTGTAAAGTGCTGCAGCATAACCCCAAAAGTGTAGTTTAATTTTACTCAGAGCAGATCATAATTTTTAGAAGCTGAAGAAAAGAATAATGTTTGTCTTTCAAAGCTTATTTTACCTTATTAACTACTGACAAGAGTGAGTATATTTTTTAGGGACAAACATTGTTCTGTCAGGTGAGATTTTGCTGCAGACTTTTTGTTCTTAATCAAACAACCTAATGGCTCAGTTTGTAATCCTAGAATGAAAGAAGTGTCTTGTTGCAAGTAGCATTCTTGGAGTATCCGGAAGCAATAAAATTAATAATTATTTATGTATTTAATATAGGGTCTCTTCTTGTCTACAGGGAATAAAAAGTCAAATTAGGACATAAAGTTGATTTTTTTTAGAGTAGGTACTAGCTAATATGCTGAAAATCACTCATAGAATACGTGGTAGAACTAGAATATTGATTCCATCTGCCAAAAATTCAGATTCTTGCAGCCTTGTCTGAAACAATTCCTTTATGTTATCACATTGTAAGTGACAAAATACTTGTCACCTGACAGGGTAAAAATTTCCACATTGCATGATCACATGATGTTTATGGAGAATCCTCCCTGAACTCCCTGGAAAGTAGTTTCTTGACTGGGGTTTTGTCCAGGGAAGGTGGTATGTGCCAAATACTTTCTCTGTGGTTGCACTTCACAGGAAGGAGGAGAGGCTGCCATAATTTATTCTATCTGTCCATGTATTGATGTTGAGGACTTTTAATTCCTGGAGCAGTATAAAATATGTGAAGGAGCTTCTAGTTCCTTTGGATAGCAAATCCATGGAACCAGAATTGCTTTAACACATTCTCAGGGGCTTACACACCCTTGGGGAAAATACCCTTCATTGGGACAATATTTTTACAGGGATACAACTCGTAGTCTTATAATGAAAAATGAATAAAGGGAATTATGGAGACTGTTACGGTGTTCTGGGTATGATTCAGCTATCTAAACATACGCATCCAAGTGTCACTTTAGGTATCCTAAAGTTTTTGAGATACCTGTACAGAGCTGCACAGACAGTGTGTATGATGCAAGACCTTAGTGTCTTCTGGGACACTACTGTAACTGCAGCTCAAGGCCAAGCAAAAAAGCATCAGTAAATCTTTTGGTTTACTTAAAGAAACATTAATTAAAATAAAATTGAGCACTCTATTAATGTAGAGCATTTTGGCAAGGTTGAAAATAATTTTTCCAGCAAAAACTTAAGCATAATTCTCAAATGTGTATGTCATACACATGCCTATTAATAGAATGCACATTGCAAATATATGTTCACATATATACTGATGTTAGGTTAATAAGTTATTTTTTAATTGACAGGAAGAGTTTTTGCAGAAACAGTAAGGGCAGCAGTTAGCTTAACTGAATTTTCCTTCACCTTCAGACTTCTCAGGCTGATGTTTATCTCATGTTAGGTAAAACCATAGGTAGTTCCACTGCAGTCAATTAAATGTAATTAATATCAACTGCTGTAAGTTTAATCAGGTGAGATAATATTTAGTCATTTTATTAAAAGAAAATGTAGGTACAGAAGACGAGTTTGTAATTTTGGAAGTTATGCATCAAATCTCATACATCTAACTTGCAAGCATGTGCATATGTATAATTTCCTAGATAACAGAGTAGGTTTTCATCATGTATCATATCCAAATGTAAAATAATTCTTGTAACAGGTTCTGGGAATAGTGTAGCTTTAATAATTTAAAAAAATGAGATTTTAGTATGAAAAATATTCTTAAACTAATGGTGAATCAAGAGTATACATTGCAAGCTACCTTTGATCTGTTACCTGACAGGTCATGGTGTTTGTGGAGTGGTGTGTTATCCCTTGTAGGCATACTTAGGAGGAAGACTTGGCCTGAAAACTCAAGCCCACTTTATAAAGCAAACTGCATCTCTCAAGTGAAATCTGACCATTTGCTTAGATAAATCTGTTTAATTAGGAGTCCTTTTTTAAACACCTAAGTTCTTTGCAAGCTTTCTAAAGATGAAAGACAAGAATAAAAATACAGATAATAAACCATCAGCAAATTAAAATGTTAATTACTTCACCTGGCTGCTACATTTTCACAGTGATATTTTAAGTTCCTGTTTTAGCACCTCTACTGTTCACAAATTTTATGTCTGCTAGTTTCAACATAGATTTGGTTTAATTCTCTATCATTTCATTCCTGTTCTAAATGAAGTTGCATTGTCATAAAATTTGAGTAATGAAATGGTGAATCAGTTTGCTTATCTCTATAAATGTGTCTTCAATTGGTTACAGTGACAAGACATGCTTTGCGTGATAGTGAGAGGGGATACCCATCATTCTGTTGAAATGGAAAATGCTATTTTTGATGAGCATGTAATTATGTTCCAGTTGCAGCACAAGTTTACAGAAGGATAGTAATTGATTTATTTGAGAGAGAGGTATTTGTTTCATTTCCAAGTAATATTGTAAGTTCTTTTACAGCAGTAATAATTGCACTGAAATCTAGAAATCTTAAGTCACTGTATGCTCAGCCACTGAACCTCAGCCCAGGTCTTGGGTAAGATCTGTCATGTGATTTAATAAATTCACTCAGAAAGCTCTTCTGAATACATAATAGTGGTTTATTCTGCTTCCTGCAACTTAAAGGCCCTAATCTTTCATTTTATTTTAAAGGATTCCTTCCTTCCTTCCTTCCTTCCTTCCTTCCTTCCTTCCTTCCTTCCTTCCTTCCTTCCTTCCTTCCTTCCTTCCT
>JASSUY010038325.1:0-23937 GCA_032466535.1 Forpus xanthops | reverse complement strand
TGCTCCAAGCCCTGTGTCCAACCTGGCCTTGAGCACTGCAGGGATGGGGCAGCCACAGCTTCTCTGGGCACCCTGGGCCAGCACCTCAGCACCCTCCCAGGGAAGCGCTTCTGCCTTAGATCTAACCTGATATAACCTGATAAACCTTCCTGTTTCAGTTTAAACCATCACCCCTTGTCCTGCCACTCCAGTTCCTCATGAAGAGTCCCTCCCCAGCATCCTTGTATCCCTGTCCAGACACCGGAAGCTGCTCTGAGGCCCCCATAGATGTCCATCAATAAATCATTTCTGTTTGCCAGCAGCAGCTACTCCAGGGCTGCCAGGATCAGGCAGAGGCAGAACACAAGCTGTGTTTTCAGTCACAGGGATACAGGGTGCAAAGCACTTGGGTGTCCTGCCAAGCTGATGGCACAGCACAAGCTTAAAGTGTTGGACAAGGGTTTACAAGCTTTAAAGTCAGCTTGAAACCAGCTTCTCTCAACCCCTGCCAAGCTCTGAATGAAAGTGGCCCCTCTCTTTTCATGCTGGTTATCTTTGTATGCTTAGTGTGCTGCTGTGGTCATAGAGGGATTTGGTTCCATTGCTCAGCCCTGTGACTTTGGAGCAGCAGCAAGAGCTTGAATTAAAAGCTCTTCTCTGCTGGCCAAGGGGAATAGTGCAAACCCCAAACTAAATCCCATGGAAAACTTGTTCTGGAGAGACACCTGCTGGCAATGTCCATAGGGCTGAGCTGGACCACACTTAATCCTGCTTCCCTGGAAGCCAAGAAGGAATAAAGCATGACAAATGCAAAGGGAACCCAGAGGGAATGTTCATGCTACAAAGGTGGAACCCAAAGGAACAGCAGGCTGCAAACCTGCACGTGTCCCAAGCCCCAATCCCAACTCCAGCAGCACTTTGCAGTACTAAACTAGGAACAGCCACAGAAGCAAGAGCACCCAGTAGACACTTAGCAAGAGAACATGAGAAAGACCCACACTTAATGTACCTGAGAGGTCTGAGCTTGTTCAGCCATAACCAGTCTCTAACCACCCTCCCCATCAGTCTCTGCTTCTGGGACAGCCAAAGAACTCCCAAATTCCCACGAGGTGTGAGCTCAAAGTGAACCAGGAGCATTCCAGGGCCTGGCTAGGCTGGTTGGAAATCCTGTCACGTTCTGGGCAGGAGAAATCTGGGCAGGACACTGCAAGTTCCATGCTGGCACACACACACACGTGAGGAAAGAGTGTACAGGAATCACTTGCAGGAATCCTGGCAATCAGTGCTGAGGAGGCACGTTGCCTGTAAGATACATTAACTCCTGTCAGCTCTCTGGGATCCAGATCCAGACCAGTTTCTCCTTCCATTGCCCAGGATCTGCTAGCAGGAGGTTTAAGTATGAACTAGTGAGATGAGAAGTGAATACAGAACATCCTCAGGACTAAGTTAAGGCTTCAGAGTGGTGCTTTGGGGTTTGTTTTCTGCTCTTGTTGCAGGAAGATGCTCTTTGCTGCATTTCCTCCTTGCCAGCACTCTGCTGCTTGCATGGCTTACAGGAGAACATGCGTCAGATATGGCAAATTACTCCCCAGCCAACACTTGGGCATCTTCATCACTATAACTAGCTTCAGGAACCTCCATTCTTCCTGAGCCTGACCCTCATTTTTGTCCTATCCCTGCAGCACACTGACCCCTCTGCTGTCTCCACACAACTGTGTGGGGGACAAGTTCACTCAAGCAAGCTCAGGCAAAGGGACGGACAGGATGCATGGTCTGAAGTGGTGCTGAAGCAGCTGCAGGACGTGGTGTCTGCAGGAGTCTCAGTGATTCCTGGTAGCTTTGGAGGTGAAAAGGACAGCAGAAAACAACTCCATGGTTTGGGAGCAAGCAGGGATTGTGCTGTCTTGGGGTGAAGTGGTCAGTGGGATACAGCCAGAGGAGAAGGAAAAAGCTGTCAGAGCAGCAGTGCTTCACAGAATCAGTTGGGTTGGAAAAGCACTTCAAGCTCATCCAGTCCAACCATTGCCCAGCCCTGCCAAGACCACCACTAACCCATGGCACTGAGGCCTCATCTCCACCGTGTGTGAACACTTGCAGGGCTGGTGACTCTGGCACTGCCCTGGGAAGCCCCAGTCACTACTTGGGCTGCCATGAAGCTTTCCCTTCTGTGGGTGCCCTCTTTCCCTCCATCCCCCCTGCTAGGCCTCTTGCCTTGCAGAGCCCAAGGCAGGCACCGGCACCCTTCCCTTTCCCTGAACACATTCCTGCTCCTCTCCCTGACCTGGTAGTCCCCCCAGTCCCTCCCACAGCAGCCGTGATAAGATACACTTGTAAAGGGCCTGATAACAGAGCAACACAAAAGCAGATCAGGGCCCTGCTCCCCTCCACTCCCCCTTCGTCCCTGCTCTTATCACCCACTCTTCCTTCTTTGGTGGCAATGCCAAGGTGGCCAGGGTGCAGGAGAACCTGCCGATTCCTAAAGGAGTCCATGTTGCTCAATCCTCAGGGATGGGCTGGGTGGATGCTCTGTCTGCAAAGCAGCTTGTGCCTCATCACAGCCAGGGGCAAAGGCAGCTCTGAGGGAGACCATGTCTGGCCATAGTGGGCACAGAGAAGCCAGTTCACGGGGAGGAACAAATGGTGTAGTAACTTCAGTAGTACAATAGGAGCAGTAGCAGATAGGAAATAGTCATTTCTACTGTACACAAGGGACAGGGGAGGGAAAAGCAAGACATCAGCAGTAGTAAAGGCAGAACTACCACTCGAACTCCTTCATCCCTTCTGCAGAAGGGATTTGCACAGAAGCAAACTAGGAAAGAATTCCTTGCAGAGGCAGGGATTTGTCCTGCTGGACAGAATAAAAGGAAGCAAACCACCTTCCAGAGGGCAGGCAAAAGGAGATGTCAAACAACCCATGGTGGCCCCAGGGAGGAGCTGCATTAGCAGCACCTCCATTAGGCTGATGTCCTCACCCAAGGGGTGACCAGAGCCCTAGTTGCCCATGGCCTGTCCCGTGGTCACTGCTCCTTATCCAGACCCTTTCCTGTCTCCAGCCTCTCGCAGGCCTCTGCTTGATCGTCACTTCATTGCACTGTCAGCACTTCCCAATAGATTTATCCTGGCTCACCTGGGCCTTGTAGGTCCTGCACCACTTCACCAGATCCTTTTCTTAATAAATGTGGACAGAAAGCAAATGAATTCCTACAGGATATTTCTGGGAGCCAGAGAGAAGCCCCCGGCCCCCAGAAGGCATTACAGAGCTTTGAAGTAAACCACAACTAAACTAAGATTAATACATCCTGCTCTAAACCACATTTGCTGTGTTCTGAAAGCCCCTTGGTTTTAAGTGTGGCAACAGAGGACAGGATGTTGTAACTCAGGCTTTAAGAAGGGTGAAAATGTATAGAACTGCCATTGCATTTCCTAAGCAGAGCAGAGATCAGAGGTGGTGGGGAAGATGTTTGAGATCACTCTGGGCTGGGCTAGTTACTCCTCTGCTATTCCAGACAGATATTTAGAAGGAATTCCTGGCCAAGCACCAATGAAAGAAGTGGCAGAGGAAATTCTGACAGGATTCTCTCCAATGACCTCGCAGAATTCCAAGCAGTTTTCCCCCAGTTGCTACCTTCCAGTAAGAAATGCAGGAAGCTCAGGAAGATTCTTGCCTCATACATTGTACAAGGCACTCAGGCTCTGGCTGCCCTTCCTATCTCGAAGTACAGCCCTTCACTGTGGCTTGCCAGGCAACACCAGAAAGCAAACTAAAATGTCACAGCAGTGCAGAAAGTTCCTGCTGGAGGATGATTCAAGGGCTGTTACAGAATCATGGAGTGGTTTGGGATGAAGAGAGCTTAAAGCTCCTCCAGTCCCAACCCCTGCCATGGGCAGGGACACCTTCCACTGGAGCAGCTTGCTCCAAGCCCATGTCCAACCTGGCCTTGAGCACTGCAGTGATGGGGCAGCCACAGCTTCTCTGGGCACCCTGTGCCAGCACTCAGCACCCTCACAGGGAAGAGCTTCTGCCTTACATCAAACCGAAATCTCCCCTGTGATGATCTCCAGAGGTCCCTTCCAACCCTAATGATGCTGGGACCCTATGTCCCCTACACATCGACTTGTCAGTCCCTGTTACAAAAGTTAATATCATTAATATCTCTTACTTTTCCCAATACTCCCACTGAAGCTGGAAGCTCAGAAATGATGGGAATAACTGTAGCATCCCACTGAAGCCTTATTTTCTTCTTGTTGCAGAACAAAGGAAGAAATACTCCAACTCCAACATCATCATGCACGAGACATCACAGTACCACGTACAGGTGAGTATGCAATGAAACCCTACAGGCTGCAAGGCCAATGTCAATGATAGGTGCTGGCGACACAAAATGTTTTGTTGGTCCTACACCTTCATTAAGCCAAACAGGAGTTGGGAGGCTTCCTAGAATGAGTAAGAGTTGCTCTTTAGGGTCCCTTCCAACCGAAACCATTCTGTGATTCCCACCCTGAGAGGCAAACAGTGCAGCTGCTTGAAACCTCATGTTTCTTTTCCACAGTTCCTGGTCCTGTAGGCCCATTTATCTCCAAGGCTTCCCCCAAAGCTGGTTTCACACACTATTTCCAGCTCCTGGACTGTAGGACACACAAGTCTTCTCCATCACATATACTGAAGCTGGTGTCATCCAAGCTTCTTGTACGATTCCTTTGAACACAAAAGGGTAGGAAAGAGGGCCCACAGGAATTTATGCACAACAGACTCCTCTCATAAAGGACTATGAGAACAGCACAAGCCCCGAGACAATTCCTCTCCTAAGACTCCTATGAATCAGAGGTTTCAGGCTGGACCAGATCCTCTCCTTTCTCTCCTCTCACATATTGCCTGCGCTAAAATCAACACCAGCTCTCCTGCATCTTCTGATTCCCTGCTGCTCTCCAGAGTTCCATTACAGAATAGTATTATTTGGAAGTCCAAGCAAAGAGTCGCTGGTACAGCTCCGATCCTCCCAAGGCTACAAAGAGCCATGGCACAGCTCTCAGTCACCCTCAAACCCTGTAACAAAGCTGGGTCCAAGCTTTGGCGGCTTCTCACATGACAGAGGTCACCTTTGGCCATATAACTGCCCCTCCCTCGGATCTCACATGTTTCTTTGAACTGAAGAGTAGGAGACATCCACATCAGACACTGCTTTGGGGATGGGAGAAAAAACAGTGACCACTCACTGCCGCTGCACGTCCAGTGGGTGACCTAAACTTAGAACTCACTGATTTGACCTCTTTCCCTTGCTGGGCTCCATCTAGGTCCAAGGTTTGTGGACACTGAGGTCAACAACTCCATCCTCTTGCTATGAGGTGTGGCATGAGCATGGAAAGTCACTGCCTCAGGTACCTGCTGTAGAGCCAGTGCTGCTCAGTCGTTCAGCCAGACACTGTCATTGCAGCCTGCAGATGAGGAACCACTGATGAGAAGGAAGGACAAGAATGCTGAATAAAACATTGCAGTTGGTTTCATTACACATGGACCTCTTTTGTGCTTTCAATTTAAATTAAAAATGGTCCACGAACCCATCATTTATCAATAATTCCCTTTCTGAATAATCAAGATTCAGCAAATGAAAGTGTGTAGGAAGTGGGGGGATGAGAATGGAGGAAAAAAGGTGTTAAAAGGATGGGGGAATTCTGCACAAGGGAACAGGAAATGAAGCTGCTCTTGTCCTCCTTCCCTCTCTTCATCCGATGAGCAGTGGGAGCTGCCATCCCTCATCACCTCATGCTTCAAACCCTCCTTGATCAGCACAGACAGGTTAAACGCAGGGCTCCCTCATCTGCCCATACAACAGAGCCCCCATGGACTATCACTTTTCAGCTCCCCCCCCAGCTCCTGTGTCCTCTCAAGTAACCCAAAACCCTTCAACCACAAGGGAACTCAGCCAAATGCAGCTTCCAGTGTCACAGGCAACCACTCAAAGAAGAGGAGCCAGCCTGGATGTCCCGGGCCCAGCAATTCCTGTAATGGAGTACACCCGTGCTGACCAGCATAGGATGGAGGTGTCTGCTGAGGCCAACTGGACTGTTCCCACTGCAAACTGGGCAAGGGGAGAAAGGAAAACACTTTCAGAGGATCATAAAGGAACATGAGCAGCAGGTCAAAGAAGGTGATCCTGCCCCTCTGCTCTGCTCTCGTGAGACCCCACTTGCAGCACTGTTTGCAGGTCTGGTGTCCTCAACATCAGAAGGACATGGATATGTTGGAGCAAGTTCAGAGAAAGCTATGAGGATGCTCAGGGCCTGGAGCAGCTCCCGTATGGACACGGGCTGAGAACATTGGGGCTGTTCAGTCTGGAGAAAAGAAGCTGCACAGAGACTTCATAGCAGCTTCCATTGTCTGAAGAGGGTTACAAGGATGCTGAAGAGGGACTTGTCATCAGGGACTGTAGGGACAGGACAAGGGGAATGGCTTTAACCTGCCAGAGGGGAGACTGAGATGAGCTCTTAGGCAGAAGCTCTTCCCTGTGAGGGTGCTGAGGTGCTGGCACAGGGTGCCCAGAGAAGCTGTGGCTGCCCCATCCCTGCAGTGCTCAAGGCCAGGTTGGACACAGGCTTGGAGCACACTGCTGTAGTGGAAGGGGTCTCTGCTTGTGGCAGGGTGCTGGAACTGGATGAGCTTTAAGGTCCCTTCCATCACAAACCATTCTGTGATTCTGTATTTAGTAGATAGGGTTTGAAGACCCCAGTCCAGCAGAGAGCTGAAGTCCATGGTTAGACATGAAAGAGCCTGTTCAGTTGCTTACAATGAAATACAGACATTAAGAAACACTCACTTGGAGAGAGGCCCTGGCCTTGCCGCCATCCCCAGAGCAGGCACTTTGAACACTGACACGTACATGAATTCTTCATGAATCATGCCATATGCCACACACCTGGGAGTCCTTACCCTGAACTTTGACCGAGGCAAACAGGATTTCAGTGGCAGCAGTGAGACAGGAAGAAAAGTTTCCTTACAAGAGGCATTTTATACCCTTTGAAGTCATCGATAAACTGATCAGAGATTAATAGCGGATGGAATTACTGCCCTTTCTGACAAGAGCCAGTGTATCTGAGGATCCATGTGGACAAAAAGGGAGATTAAGGGGATAAATCAAAGATTCTCTCTCTCATCTACCACTATTTTGAAGGAAATGGGAAAGAGGAAATACTCTGAGTTATTCAAGTAGCTTTCCCCTACATGAAATCTAACTGAACAGTAAACCCCAAAGGAATTTATGTAGCCTGTAAACCTGCCTTTAAGATAATAGAAGAGATAAGAATGGCTGTCACCAGGTATAAACCAATTCCCTGCACTGCTCAGAAAGCAGAGGGTTTGTCACCTCTGCACAGATAGTGTTGACTTTGTGAATACCTTTCCATGCACTGTTTTACCATCACACTGACACACCTGAGCATGTTTCTCAGGCCTGATTGCGTGGCTAGCCTTAGCCTTCAGCTCAAATACCTGCCAGGAGTGTTATTTGGCCAGTGTCTCGCCCAGTACCTTTGCTTTATGAACACAGGATTGGTTTTTTTGCTCTGCAGTGTTTATCCTCTCCTCTGCTCTTTCCAGTCCTTGGGAATTGGTTATCACAATTCCTATCCACCCAATTCACACCACCACATCAACCATCATGTTTGAGGACTCAGCCCTTTCTGCTTGTCATGGCTATCAGGGCTTTAGATCTGAGCCTTTCCTGCTCCATCCACCTTTTCTCGAGCCAACTGCAACAGATTTTCTTCCCTTCCCCTGTTGTCACCATGGCCTGGCTGTGCTATCAGTCACACAGGGACCATTGCAGAGCCAGAGAGACTTCCAGCTTCTCTTGCCTCACGGTCCCCTCTGCTGGCAGATGGACCCTTGCCCCATGCACAGAGAACAGCATTCCCTGCACTGGCTGCTGATCAGAGGGGAAGGAAATAAATAGCCTGGATTTCTGGGGTGGCCTTCACCCACTGCTGGGGGCACACACACCATGGGGATGTGACACACTTCCTTCTGCAGCTGCCTTCCTGCCCAATATTCCCCTCACATGGAATGCAACTGTTTTTAGCTTGGCTAGTGGAGCTTAACTCCTGTATTGAAGCTTCCAAGTCAGTGTCAGACGAGCCAGGGACTAACTCCTGTGTACAAAGCACCTACACTGCTGGATGGGGGCCAGAGCTGCTGAAGTGACATAAAGGGAGATAAATATGGGTGGTGAAACTCATTGTGCTGCATTACAACACCCAAATCTTTCACCACTGTGGCCAAGCTGGTGCTAACCACCAGAACATACACATTGTACTGCAACTCTCTCCTCCCTGTGCTCTAGGGAGCAGACAAAGAGGAGTTCAAGCCTTTAGAGATGGTTTCACAGATTCACACACACCACCAAGTCTTTTTCACCTGCTTTTCCCTCCTTTCCTCCCCTACTCCAGCACTTGGCCACCTTCATCATGGACAAGAGCGAGTCCATCGTGACAGTGGATGATGCCATCCGGAAACTCATCCTGCTCAACTCCAAAGAGAAGATCTGGACACAGGAGATGCTGCTGCAAGTGAATGACAAGTCCATCCGCCTCCTGGACTGCGAGTCACAGGTACCAGAGCTCCCCACAGAACAATATGTGAGGTATAGCCCATTCCTTTCCCATCCTGTCTGGAAGGGACACTTGTAAGGAGCCCAAATGAGGGTGAATCCCTATTGGAATCCACTCCTGGGTGAACAGGGGTTGGTTCTAATTCAGAGGTCAGGTAGGTGATTTACTCACAGCTCCAGAGTGCAGATATTCCAGGTGAAAGATACCTTCAGGCTTTTGTAGGAGTGATGCACTAACAAGTCCTCAGAGATCCTCAGAAGGCATAAGCAGAGAGGGAAGGACAGTACTACTTGTATTAAAACAACACACAGGATCACCTGCCCAAGAGCAGTGCTCTGTTTTGACAGGCAATACACACCTAAACCAAAGGGAAAGAGCATCCAGCTGGTGGGAGAGTCTGCCATGATTTGAGCAATGAGAAACTAAAGAATATAAGCCCAAGGTCATCCAAGGACACAGTGGGAGGGTGCACCTCTCACACAAAGCATCTTTCCTCCCAGCATGCTGCTGGGATGCATGATGAGTGTACTGGCACAGGCAGAGCACAGGAGTAAGATGATGGTGAGCAGCAAAACTCAAGTTCTTGAAGTCTCATACTAGACCCCATATGGAGAACTTGGAGGAGAACAAAAGCTCACCTCTGCCACCCACCTCTCTCCTGTTCCACAGTCTGAAGCCACTGCCCCTCTGCAAACCTTCACATGCATCTTTGAAGAGTCCAACAAGCCACACTGAAAAAGCACAAGCTCTGCTAGGTTCCCCTCCTCAAACAGGAATCCTAGGAGCTCACACATGGGACCATTCCCCATCAGTTCAATACTTTCCCATTGCCTGACCCCTTCCTCTTCCTCTTGCAGGAGGAGCTGGAGGACTTTCCCCTACCCACGGTCCAGCACTGCCAGACGGTGCTGAATCAAATGCGTTATTCCTCCATCCTCCTCCTGGTGTGCCAGGATTCCGAGCAGCACAAACCTGACATCCACTTCTTCAACTGCGACGAGGTGGAGGTGAGCAGAGTCCCCCTTGCTGGGGTGACATAGAGAACAGACTGTTCCAGCCCCTTCCTTCTTCACCCACTTAGAGCCCTTAAACCCTTCCAAAGCAAAGCCCCTAAAACATCCCTGTTTTGTCTTTCAGGCGGAGATGGTCCATGAAGACATCGAAAGTGCCCTGGCAGACCACAAGCATGGGAAGAAGATACGGCCACAGACACTCAAGTGAGTATTGTGGGATACTTAAACCTGGCAGATCAAGGGGTTTTCAAGTTTTCCCGACTTTAATAAGAACCCAAGGAAGTTCCTTCCTATTCTTCTTAGGCAGAAGTTGTTCCCTGTGAGGGTGCTGAGGCACTGGCACAGGGTGCCCAGAGAAGCTGTGGCTGCCCCATCCCTGGCAGTGTTCAAGGCCACGTTGGACACAGGGGCTTGGAGCAAGCTGCTCCAGTAGAAGGTGTCCCTGCCCATGGCAGGAGGTTAGAACTGGATGAGCTTTAAGGTCCCTTCCAATATAAACCAGTCTGTGGTTCTATGATACGACTGGGAGTAAACAAACCCATTTTCAGAAGCCTCAGAGACAGGATGAGCACTGACAGGGTGGTTCTGTGCCTCTTCCCTTTGCAGAGCAAACCAGGAGAAGATCAGGCAGAGACAATCCATCCTCCCACCACCACAAGGGCCGGCTCCCATCCCGATCCAGCACGATGGGCGAGGCTCAGCCATGAACAGGAACAGGGTGGCACCCCCTTCCCAGCACGATCCAGGTACTGGGAGCACTCAGCAAGTGGTGGGACTCACAACTCTCCCAAAACAGCCTGTGGTCACCCTGTCCTGCTGGAGCACAGGGAAGCCCAGTGGGTTTTCACTGCTACAACTGACACATGACAGGGGCACACGGTGTTCTTGCTTCCCTGCTGTGCTTTATAAATGCCTAAAAATCAGCCACAGCAAACATTTGTACTCACCGGGCTCACAGGAGGCATCTTCTGCTCAACCACAGCTCTATAAATCAAAACTCCTTTAAACTCCTTGTAACAACACTTCTTGGGATACTGAAATCCCCAAAATAGCTGAAAGCCCCTTGGAAAACTGAGCCATCACCATCAAGTTTGGGCCAGGCACCAGTAATCTTAAAAAGACAAGACAGACCTAGTTAGAAAGGCAAAATCCTGCCTCTGCTGACTTGGCAGGAGCCAGGATTTCCCCCTCAAATAAAGCAGTTTGTATGAATCCAGGTTGAGTGTGGAATCTCAGATGTGGCCTCACCTCCATCATGTGCTGATCTAAATCTTATTCCAAAAGCATCCTGACTTCAGCCTGTTGGAGCTGGCTTGATAAAACCTGTATTTCCCTTTCAAGAAAGAAGTAAAAGAAATAAGCTCTTGCTCTGACAAAAGCTCAGATTGATTAAATAATGAGCAAACGGTAACCTCTCATCACTGCCCATTGCACCACCTTCTCTTCAGATCAGCTTCTAGGTGTAAGGAACACACATAACCAAGATACCATAAGAAACTCCAGACACCAGCTGAGGAAAGAAAACACTAATTTCCTCAGGACAGGATCTGAAGCCAAGCAGATGCTCAGGCCTCCCAAACTGAGCCTACTGCAGGCCCAGTTTTGTATAATGAACGTAAGATCTGTATTTCAGAGCTGCCCGTCCGTGGCACTGTTCAAGGGCAGGTTGGACACAGGGGCTTGGAGCAAGCTGCTCTAGTGGAAGGTGTCCCTTCCCATGGCAGAGGTTGGAGCCAGATGAGCTTTAAGGTCCCTTCCAAACCCTGTTATACTGAGCTGACACCTTCATTTCACAAGAGGCTACCGCTGTATTTAATGGAGCCCATTGTCAAACTTGGAGTAAATACATTTTCTCTCCCTGCCTTCCCTGCAGACTATGAGCGACGAGGCTCCGGCTGCCACGACCACGAGGAGTCCCGAGCCATCCTAGCACAGAAGATTGAGAAGGAAACGGTGGGTAACAAGAAGGGCACATAGTGAGTAGGCAGAAGGAGGGAGAAGAGAGGAGGGAAGCAAAGGGCTCTTCCATGAACAGATGTTTAATGAGTAGTCATTGCCAAACTGCTGTCTCCTATGCATAAAGTGACCAAAAGCAAAACTCCATCACTGGGTTGATTACAATTCCCTTTGACCCGAGGCAGCTCTGCTCCTCCCCAGCCTGTAGCCTGGTCTTGGGGCTGTTTTCCAGCCATCCATTAGCAGGGGTCACTTGTCACATTGATAAGTACAGCACGAGGCACAGCTTTGTGTTTGGGAACTGATGAATTCAGCTTAATCCCATGCCTGGATTCCCTATTCCTGCGCATTCCTGCAGGGAGTGAGGCAGGAGCAGAGCAGCACACTCAGGGATTTCACTTTGCTTTGTTGCATTTGTGTCCTCACAGCAAATCCTGAACTGCACTCTGGATGACATTGAAGTGTTTGTCGCCAGGCTTCAGAAGGCTGCAGAGGCATTCAGGCAGCTCAACCAGAGGAAGAAAGGGAAGAAGAACAAGAAGAAAGGGCCAGCAGGTACATGCAGCAGCTGGGAGAAACAGGGAGCACAGGGGCATGGATGAACAGCCTGGCAGTGTTCAAGGCCAGGTTGGACGGGGCTTGGAGCAAGCTGCTCAATTGGAAGGTGTCCCTGCCCATGGCAGTGACTTGTAACTGGAGGAGCTTTAAGGTTCATAGCTCTCACAGAACACACAGCGCCTGGGGAAGCCTCCAGCACACAGAAATACTTCTAACTTTCCCTGAACCCTTGACTTACAGTAGTTCTTGTCTCAGCACCCATTACTGCTGTGTCTTCTGCATACCAGCAAGTGAATCCTTCCTGATCAGGGATGCTCTAACAACAGTGTCTTTCTCTCTCCCTCTTCATGCAGAGGGTATGCTGACTCTTCGAGCAAGACCCCCAAGTGAGGCTGAGTTCATCGACTGCTTCCAGAAAACCAAACTGGCTTTTAACCTCTTGGTAAGACACAGAGAGTGTTTTCATCCCATGCAGTGACAGGGCTTTTCCCCATGTATCATATAACAAGCATTTAAAGTGAGAATTGAACTAAAAATGCTGTGAAGGGACAAAGGTGTGAATTCTACACCCTTCAGAATCCAGGACACACCTTGTGTGAAGGGTTCTTAGGCCAAGTTGTGAAGCAAACTGGAAATGTAACGTCCAGGATGGGGCTGAGCAGGCAGAGGAGGTCCTGTACCACCTGAATCCCTTCACAGACATAGCCCTGCCTCAAAGCATTTGTGAAGCTGTAAGTGTTCAAGGCCAGGTTGGACACAGGGGCTTGGAGCAAGCTGCTCCAGTGGAAGGTGTCCCTGCTATGGCAGGGGTTGGAACTGTATGAGCTTTAAGGTCCCTTCAACCCAAACTGTTCTGGGATTCCACAAAATAGCTCCAAAAGGACTTGATTTTAACCCAGTAGGTAGCTCACCCCTCCTAAACTTTAGCACTCTTACAACTAAAACTGGATGTTTCCCACTCCTAACTCACTCTTCTTCCCCGATTTCAGATGCACTGTTGAAAGTTCCTTTACTTTTCAGGCTATTATTAACTACAGCAAATAGCAGCAATCCCTCCATGTGACAGAAAAGAGAAGGCAAAAGCAGGTTGGAGTTAAACTGGGTTTCCTTTCCCTTTCCAGGCCAAGCTGAGGAAGCACATCCAGAACCCCAGTGCCTCAGAGCTGGTGCATTTCCTGTTTGGGCCACTGGAACTGGTAAATCTCATTCACTGGTTTCACTGTGGACTTGCCTTGTATGGACAATTCCTTCCCCAAAGGGTCCTCAGACATTGCAACAGGCTGCCCAGGGCAGTGCTACAGTCACTGTCTCTGGGGGTGTTCACACACAGTGTAGATGAGGCCCTCAGTGTCGTGGGTCAGTGGTGGCCTTGGCAGTGCTGGGGTAAAGGCTGGACTGGATGAGCTTGAAGGCCTTTTCCAACCTGGTTGATTCTGTGATTCCTGAAACAACTGAGCTGATCTAAGGATCAGCTGCTGCCAAGAGGACTTAGGCCACCCCTCAGCATGAAGGCTTGTCCTCTGGCTTTCATTTTATACCTTGGGGAACATGGGAACTATCTACTATTTGCTTTTTCTTAATAAAGACAAGTACTCTCAGTGCAATGTGAGGACAATAAGGGGACACTGAGGGAATGCAGTGTCTCTCTTAGGTGACAGCAAACCAGTAATTTAGTCCATCTGTGTTGTGAAACCTCCCCCTTACAGATGAAGGCAAAGAGAACTTTGGAAGCACAAGTCTAATGTGAATTAGCCTGGTCCTTTGGAGTGAGCAGACACAGAGCCTTTAGAGCGTCAGAGCCACTGATTCTTGTGTCTGTGCTTCCTGTTCCTTTGTGTGTGTTCTGTTTTGATATATTGAGCATTTCCTACAAAACCTCCCCTGTTTGTGCGTGATCCAGATCATCAGTAGCTGTGGTGGCCCCGAGCTTGCCAGGTCTGTCGTCAGCCCACTTCTTTCCAAAGATGCCACAGACTTCCTCCGAGGACACCTCACACCAAAGGAGATAAACCTCTGGGACTCCTTGGGAGAGACATGGACCAGATCCAGGTGAGGACAGAGCTGCTGCCCTACCAGGGTCCCCAAGAGAAAGGCAGGGGGAGTGCTTGATGTTACAGCCATGGCAGGGGGTCAGGGATGCCCCAACACCCCCATTGCTCCTCTCTGATGTGCTTTCAGAGACATAAATCTCACCACATATTCCCTGCTTCATGTCCTAGAGCCGAATGGCCCCGGGAAGCAAACATTCCCACCTACATCCCCAAATTCCGCAATGGCTGGGAGCCACCCGTGGAAATCTTCCGTGGAGCCCCCTGGGAAATAGACATTGGACACCTGCAAGAAGAGGTTGGTCTCATGCCTATGGTCATCTTCCCTTCTCTCTACCTCCCCCTTTTTCAGAGTAGGAGGTGGGGCTGTGGAGTTTGTGGTGGGTTATGACAAGAAAAGGGCAGCAATGATCAGCTTCTCCTCCTGATGACAGCAAATACGATACTACACCGTAGTATATTCCAATACCTAAAGGAGACCTACACTATATCCAGAGAGGGGCTTTGGACAAGGGCCTGTAGGGACAGGAGAAGGGGGAATGGCTTTAACGTGCCAGAGGGGAGATTGAGGTGAGCTCTTAGGCAGAAGCTCTTCCCTGGGAGGGTGCTGAGGCACTGGCACAGGGTGCCCAGAGAAGCTGTGGCTGCCCCATCCCTGGCAGTGTTCAGGACTAGGATGGGCACAGAGGCCTGGAGCAAGCTGCTCCAGTGGAAGGTGTCCCTGCTATGGCAGGGGTTGGAGCTGGAGGAGCTTTAAGATCCCTTCCAACCCAAACCATTCTAGGATTCTACGATAACTGAGCCCCACAGATACAAGTCTGCCTGAAGAACATTTCTTTGGTGTTCACCTCATCATGACCAAAAGCTTCCAGGCTACAACTCATCTATCACACTCCTTTTCTCTGATACATCTTTGCCCTCTCTGGTAACATTGGCTCCATTTTTGCCTTCCCAGCTCTCATCAGCCAATGGATATCCTTACCGGAACTCATCTCTGAAGCGTGGCCAGAGCACTGAGCAGAGCCAGGCTGTGGATGCCTTCAAGCAGAATGTAACTCAGCATGTAAATAGGTACTATACCAGCACCATCCAGCTCCCACCTGTAACCTCATAAACATACACCACAACCTATCACAACACCAGGATGCTTTTGCATGTGGTAGGTAACACCCTGCCATTATTAATGCAGACTTGATAACCAGATCAGGGAACTCAAAGGTTACCCCCTTGAACCAGTTATTCAGCAGTAGGTCTACTGGTGGGAAATGAGCTGCCTGTGATTTCCACCACGAGAGGTGAAAATATAGACTTCAGTCAATCAGTAAGTCTTGTTTCATAACATCAGCCCACCAAAGTGATATTAAGGATCATGTGCTAAAGACACCATGCTTCTGCTCCCCTGCCTTAAGAGGAGTTAGCATCCATTCATCCAGCCATTCCAAAGCCACAACAGCTTGCATAGAAGGAACCTGCTCATAGGAAGAACCTGTACTAAGGCACATAAGAGATTTCCAACATTCAAAAGTGCAGCCTGACCTGCATGGAAAACATTCCAACTGAGGAAGCACCAGTTTGGTTCTCTGGAGGCAGCAGCTCCTTCTTTTGCTTTGAGACACAACCAAAGGGAAACACATTCATTAGAAGCTGAACCAAAGCATGAGTGTTTCCATTCTTGCCAACCTCTCCATCAGGAGACTGGCAGGGTGCTGGTTTCAGGCAACTCTTTTTAATGGGATAAATCCAGAAAATGAGTAAAACCCCTTTCTCCTTTCTTCAGGAGTCTTGGAAGGTTCAGTTCCTAATGCAGAACCAACCAGGCCACCCCTCTGCCTCAAGCCTTTTCCCAGTGAAAAGATTGTTCCTGTATAATCTAAGCAAACACTCTGCCCTACTGCCAGTTTTCCATTACCAATTACTCAGCGGTATAAAATCTGTATAAAAACAAAGCTTTTGGTTCAAAGCTTTAAGGGTTTCACCTATTTACATGATTTCAAGCCCTTGAAATTTCACAAAATCCGAGTTTCAACCACCTCTTCCTAAACTGAATCTTTTGCCATACTACTCCACCATGCAGTGATTTGACACAAAGTTATCGACTTCAGTTCCTCAAGGACTGGCAGATCAGACCCAGCAAATCCCTCAAGCATGAACTTTTCTATAGCTAGCCCTAAACTGGCCAAAAGCCTTCAAGTCAGACTGGTGTTCATGGGTTTATGTTCTAATCCAAATGATTGATAAGCTCAGCTACTATAACAAAGTTCGAAATGGCAGCAAAATACCTTAAATTCAACTCTATCAGCAAAATAACTTATTCTTCTGATTTACTCCATCAAAGGTGCTGGTGGGACCATAAAACAGTACAGACACATCACTGAGTAGAGAAAGAATTACGATAACAAATTCTCCCCTCCAATTCCATGTTTCTCAGGGAAGTTATGGAAAATAAAGATAACTTAGTTTACATGATAATGTGCCAGAGGGGAGATTGAGATGAGCTCTTAGGCAGAAGCTCTTCCCTGTGAGGGTGCTGAAGCACTGGCATAGGGTGCCCAGAGAAGCTGGGGCTGCCCCATCCCTGGCAGAGTTCAAGGCCAGGCTGGACACAGGGGCTCAGAGCAAGCTGCTCCAGTGGAAGGTGTCCCTGCCTGTGGCAGAAGGTTGGAAGTGGAGGAGCTTTAAGGCCCCTTCCAGCCCAAACTGGTCTGTAGTTCTATGATTTAAGTCTGTCTTTAGTGACTGGCAGTCAACGCACGCAAGGAAACATTTTCATCTGTTAGTCTCAGCACTATAAATAGTAGTTTGGGTCCCAAATACAACTTAGCATTGTGCCTCTTAGCAAGTTGACCATCTCCCTGAGACATCACCCAGTCTAACTACAGCATTGGCTTGTGGAGGAGTAGATGAGGATCTCTCTTCTCCTGGGGTAGGTGTTGTACTTTTCTACCTGCTTTTCAGACTGACACACCGAGAGTTCCTTATGGATAGCATTTAAGGAAGAAACCATTAAAGCTAAAGGTGCTGAAGCAAATGCTACAATTGAGAATGTGCTTTGACACCTCCTTCAGCCCAGAGCAGACCTCAGCCAGGTGTGTCTAGATGTTTGCCACGATCACAGCTGGGACAGACACACTTCCTGCTCTAATCATGCTTCTTTTAGAGTGCACTGAGGTAGTTTTCCAGCCCAGAGCCCCTGTATTAACAATAATAGCCATGCATCAGTACTTAATACCTGTTTACTCCAGGGATTGTAGCTGCAAAGAAGTGTCATGAAAGCCCCAAGCAACATTACAACCATCAGCAAAAGTCACTTGCGTGAAATCCAGGTGCCTGCAAAGTATACAGTAGCTTCAAACTCCTCATAGCTTACCTCTGGAATCCTGCAAGAGATGGAATTCCAGCCTCCCTCTCCCCACCTTCAGGGTAAGGCCACTACTCCCATTCCTGACTGATGGATTCAGCCCCTCTGAAAGGCTGCTCCTCCACTGCAGAACTCTCACGTTACGCACTGCACATGGCTGTAACTACAACAAGAGCTGTCCCAAATCAAACTACAGCCACAGGCATGATACCAAACCACTGAACCAATGTTTTCAACCTTATTCACACCACCAAAAGCCACCTAATGAAGACAGTAAAATGAAGTGGAAGCATGATGGGCTTGCTTTTCAAAGTCAGGTTCTATGGGTACCTTGGGAACAATCCAGAGTTTCCACAGCTCACAGATTTAAAATCACTGACCACAGAAAACCACCACATTAAACCCCACAGCACTGGCTTCACTGAGTTACACATAACACAAACCAGAGAACCTGGCCCCATGCTGCTGTGCCCACCATGAACCCAGGGGCCTTCTGCAGCAGGTGGGAACTATGCAGATTGCAAGTCAGAAGCAGAAAGCTCCATAGAAGGTGCATTAAAATAGCTCCTCTATGCGCCTTACACAAAACAAGGGAGATTTTCCACGCTGCAAACCTTTCTGGGATTATAAAGTAACATCTGAGCTGCAGAACGAAAGAGTGAGATCTGCAATTTCTCCTGAGGCAGGCAAAAAACATGGGATAAAAGAAACCAGTTCAGTTTGGCTCAAAGGGAACCTTTCATTCCACTTTTCCAGCAGTTTTTCCAATCTACCATATTTATTTTGTCTCTCTCCACATGAAAAGCCAGTTCAGTGTTGAAAGCCACATATTCTGGTCTCAGGAATTCCCAAGCAACATATTCAGGCACATTCCTCTTCCCCACCCCAGAATGAATCTTAGGGTAGAAACATTCAAACTCACATTTCCTTGGAAGCTGCAGATTCTGTGTCAGTAGCTCAGTGTTACCTGATGAAAAACACATATTTCTAGTCAGTTCTACCTGTATTTATTCCCAACACTACTTCCCCCAACACTGGGGCCTGTTTCTCCCCTCTCTGGCATATGGAGCAGTTGTTTCCACTTAGGATGGGAGGGTTTCCCACTTGATTGCTCTCAGGAGGTGCAATCAGAACGTGTTTGTGCTTTCCCAGTCTCCCAAGTTCTTGCAAGGCAGCAGCTGACAGAAGGCTTTTCTTCCACTCTGAAAGCAGGAGCCTCATAGTTCCCTTTAATAAGGCCAACAGCCCTACAATTTGTTATGTGTGTGTTTGTTCCCAAACATGGGATGTTTCACTAAAACAAGGGGTGAAAAACATCCTCAGAAGAGAGGAGAAAGATGCATTGCCCCCTTCTAGCACAAGCACAGCTGACACTACCTGCCCTGCACAGTCATCACTCCTCTTCAGCACTGAACCTCCATTGCTTCAGTGATCAGTTGGCTCTCCATTCAACCTCCATATTTTCTCTCCTGCAGGAATTTTGAGGCACAGGGAATGGCTCCACCAAAGAGATATGCCAAAATCCGCTATGATTTCACTGCGCGAAATGCCAACGAACTCTCAGTGCTGAAGGATGAAATCCTGGAGGTATGTGAATACACTGAGGAAAACTGTGCCCTCATCCCCTTGACAGGAACAGGGAGAGATCTCAAGATCCTGGCAGGTCCCAGCTCGTGTTTCCTTGGTGTTTCTCAGCAGTAACATGAAGTTCGGTCAGGTTTAAGCTTTGCCTCTCAGCTGGAGCAGGCTGGCTGAGCACTAGGTCACTGCTAAGCTGGAACACATCAGTCACAGGAAGAAGGAAAACAAGTTACTGTAGTATGATCCTCACCCACCCTCTAGTTCACTATTACCACTCTGCCCTCCCCATCTAATTATTTTCTATGAAAACATCCTTTTTCATCACCTTTCTCCTATCCCAACACTGCTGGCAGCTGGAGAATGTAGGGGGTGACCTGGTCTACACACCAACTGTACCATATCTGACTTGAGACAAAGGCCTCTGTTCAAAACACGGATAGAATGAAGAATTGCCAGCAAAGCTCATCCATTCTGAGAAGACTGCTTAATAAAATACATTAAAAAATCATTCTGGGGCCAGGCTGAGAGAGCTGGCCTGGTTCAGCCTGGACAAGAGAAGGCTCCTTAAGGAAAGACCTTAAGAGCACCTCCAGTGCCTAAAGGGGCTACAGGAAACCTGGAGAGGGGCTTTGGCCAAGAGCCTGTAGGAACAGGCCAAGGGGAATGGCTTTAACCTGCCAGAGGGGAGACTGAGATGAGCAATTAGGGAGGGTGCTGAGGCACTGGCACAGGGTGCCCAGAGAAGCTGTGGCTGCCCCATCCCTGGCAGTGTTCAAGGCCAGGTTGGATGGGGCTTGGAGCAAGCTGCTCCAGTGGAAGGTGTCCCTGCATGTGGCAGGGGTTGGGGCTGGAGGAGCTTTAAGGTCCCTTCCAACCCAAACTACTCTGGGATTCTACAATGAGTTCTTGAGCCCCCCGGTCTGTTTCCCCCAAGCAATGCTCTCCTGTTCATCATCAGGGTAAGCTCTGAAGCTTTTCAGAAAAGGCTTCAATCCTGAGCTACAAATGAGTGCAATACCCATTTGCCAGCTTCTGGCCTCAGTGATGTTATTCTGCCAGCTTCATGTTACTGTGTCCTTTATTCCTACTTTATGCATTTTATGTATGCAGGAATCTGATGTCCTCACTAACCAGTTTACTCTTCCCCCTCTCCCAGGTGTTGGAGGACAATAAGCAGTGGTGGAAGCTGCTCAACCGGAGCGGACAGGCTGGATACGTCCCTTACAACATCCTGGATGTGGTGAAACTGGAAGAGCTTGAACAGGTCTGTGATCAGGTGATGTTTAACTGGTACCCAGCTGCAGACCACAACCAGCCTCTGAGATAACCTTGTAATTAGACCTCTCTGGAGTTCTTAGGATGCTGTGCATAGGTTGGGATGAACCCTCACCCATAGATGGGCCAGGATGCTGGAGATTCCTAAGTCTCCTATGATAAAGCTCTCATATTTTGCTACTATTGCCTCCCCAAAAACAGGGCTTTCCTTCCCACCCATGCAGCAACCTCATGCTTTCCTCCTGCTCCAAGATGCCAAGCACTGGCAGGCAGAGTCATGGGACAGGGGAAGGCTGAGCTCTGTGCTACAGAAGCAACCTGCTATGAAGGATGACCCTGAATGGAAGGGACAACCACCCCAACCTAGCACCATGACCTGTCACCCCAACAGGAGATGTCTCACACTGAGGTGTCACCAAGCAGCTGCTGCATACAGTAGCTTCCGAGAGTTCCACCTTTGGCCAGTGCTTTCCTCCCAAACCCATGTCCTTCTCAGTCTATGGTTAAACCCTTCCCCTGTTGTAGAACCCTGCTGCTCTCGGGGCTGGGCTGTGAACAGGATGAAAGACCATAAACAGCCATAAAGGCTAATTCTGCCATGAAAATGCTGAAAATGTTATTGAGAGTTGAATTAAAGACAGACAGTTCCCTCATCCAGCTCAGCTCAGCAGCAGAAACAAGTTACTGGAGTGGAGGCAGATAGAAATACCATCTGTATCAGTATTAAGTGAATATTATTGTCGAGCACCTTACATTGCAAAAATGAGCTGGAGAGCTCAAAATGTCCTAAGGAAACATGGAAGCGCTTCCCTCCTTTGGTATTTCTCAGCTTGGGCAAAGCATAAGGTGCCCCAGCAGGCCTGTGGGTAAAAGCTCTGTTAGTTCAAAGTGTCAAGAAATTCTTTCCAAACTGCTCCAGGCAGTTGGCAGTGGTGTCACTCCATATCAGTCACCAGAGCAGTGATGGTTTAGCTTCATAGGGGCTTTCTGCTTGGTTTCATATGAAAATCATTTGTTTCTCATGCTCTCCCATCCCCAAGGAAGCCCTTTGAGCAGTGATTTCTGCACAGCAAAAGGCTGAAGGGCCAAGTCACACATGTGAGCATAGCCATCTACAGCATAGTAAGCAAGCAGAGAATAGTGTGACAAGTGTGACATGTTTTCTGGGGGTGCAGATGCCTTCTCACAGCATGCAGCCTTTGCTTTGGGCTCTTGTGAGACCCCAGAAATGAACTTCCATGCAGCTCCACCTGAGTCCCACCAGCCTCAGCTGAGCTGCCCTGGATCAGCGCAGGGAGAATGCAGTGATTTATCCCTCTATTTGCTATTGTGTGGGGGAGGCAAAAAGTTCAAGAAAATGAAAAATGTCGATAAAAGATCTTACACATTCATTTTTTTTCCCTTTCTTATCACCCAGTCCAACCAGAGGTACAAAGGAGATCTGAGCTCCAGGGGATATGGACCATCCAGCCCAACTCACAAGCTGCCTGCCAGCTATGCTGGAGATAAATGGGGAAGTGAAATGTTATCACGTAACTCCCCCCAGGACGCCAAAGAACGTATGTAACAGCTTCAAACTGAAACTGGAGATTTCAGGTGGATCTAAGGCAGAAGCTCTTCCCTGTGAGGGTGTTGAAGCACTGGCACAGGGTGCCCAGAGAAGCTGTGGCTGCCCCATCCCTGCAGTGTTCAAGGCCAGGTTGGACACAGGGCTTGGAGCACCCTGCTCTACTGGAAGGTGTCCCTGCCCATGCCAGGGGTGGGAGCTGGAGGAGCTTTAAGGTCCTTTGCAACATAAACCAGTCTGGGATTCTGTGTGTTCCTCACCACACTCCCAGCATCAGGCACCTTCCACATGTCACACAGCAGCCTCAGGCAGCCAGAGAACATGGCACTGTGGCTTTGCATTCTGGGGCTTAGTTGAAAAGTCTCTGTGAACACACGCTTTTGGTTTTGCTCACTTTCAGTCCCAGTGGTTTTCTTTCTTTCTTTGCATTTACCATAGTCTGTTCACTATTTTTGGTCACTCTGTATGTGTAACAAGACCTACCCAAGTATGTTCCCTCTCATAAGGCTCTGCAAAAGGAATGCTTGCAGCTTTTAGTGATAAGCATTAGGCCAGCAGTGGTTTTGGAGGAGATTCCAGGTTGTACAACAGCCACCAGAGCAGTCCTGAAGCCTCACAGGCTCCCAGGCAGCCTGGGACAAGCACCTTAACGCTCCTTCCAGCTTGGCCTTCCTCCTCCTAGGGAGAGTTGCCTTTCCCACCAGAACATTTCAGTGTGACTGAGCAAACACACACATCCAGGTCATTCCTTTCTTTGGATTCCTTTGATCCTGTCTCCTGTTACACGCAGCACCTGCCCGGCCTGTTCCTTCATGTGGTTCCAGTGAACCCCTGGCAGCAGATCTGCCACAAACCACATTCATATCACTCCCTTGCCCTGTCCATGATGCGTGAAGTCACAGAGCATGAGGAAACCAGGAGCCCTGCTCCCCTCACCACCATCACACCCTCGCTACACCCAGAGCAAGCTGTTTCCCCAAGGCCACAATCAGGATTCATCCCTTGTTCAGCTGCTGTGGACTCCTGTAAGTCAAAGCCATTTTGGGATGATGGAAAGCCCCAAAACATGAGCATCACAGACATGTACCTATTAATGATATTGAGTTATTCTCCACAGTCTTTAGGAGTTCCATGGAAAAAGTGACACTGAGTGACTGTGCTGCTCATGCTTCCTGCTGCTTCTGTTTAGCTGTACAGCAAAAGGTGGAGCTCTGAGGAATGGGATCAGTGAACTCCTTATTACAAGTAGCAGAAGACTGAAAAGTAGAAGGAGCAGGGCTCAAACCCAACATTCAAATTGTAGGTACTCACAGAATTTGCCTTCCACATCATGCAACAGTGAAGGAGAACAGGAAGCGAATACATGGCTAGAGAGGGGCAGGAAAAATGGGAAGCTCATTCCCAGCAGCAGGGTGTGGGGCCTCCCTGACCCCTGCTGCCTCATGGGGCTTTTCTCCTCCTACTGCTAATTGCAGGGCAATTTCCTTATTTCAATAGTCTGAAGGGAAAAAAGTAACTCACAAAGAGGAAGATAACAAACTAAAACAAAACCACAACAGCAACACCAGGCATCAGGGAAAGGGACCCTCTCCCTTATCACCACTTTACAGCACCGGTGGAGGCAAAGACACCGTCAGATCAGGTTTACACCCTTGAGCAAACTTGTGCTGGTTGGTACAGCAGGTTTATATCTTTTGAATGAGGTTGATGAACAGGAGAAGTTAGCAACAGGAGAAACAAGGTCAGCCCCAATATAAATCTGTATACATATAAAATATACAATTACAGATACAAAGTATACAATTTATATACATATAAAATCTACAAGAAAGCTGGAGAGAGGCTCTGGACAGGGTCTGTAGGGACAGGACAAGGGGAATGGCTTTAACCTGCCAGGGGAGACTGAGGTGAGCTCTTAGGCAGATCTTCCCTGGGAGGGTGCTGAGCGCTGGCACAGGGTGCCCAGAGAAGCTGTGGCTGCCCCATCCCTGCAGTGTTCAA